>BGPT01000200.1:337009-413755 GCA_003297045.1 Symbiodinium sp. clade C Y103
CGTCTATGTGTGGGTGCTTGCGTGTAAAAGTCCTGAGTGTAACAGTGTCTGTGTATGCAAGCGTCTGTATGTGTAAAAGCATCTGTGTGTAAAAGGGTCGGTGTGAAAAAACGTGTGTGTGCGTAAAAGGGTCTGTGTGTAAAAACGTCTGTGTGTAAAAGTGTTTGTATGTAAAAAGGTCTGTGTATAAAAGCTCTCTGTGGTGCACAGCTCTCGGATGCAACACACAGAGCATACAGCGCAAAGAGAAAAACGCCGCCTGAGCATTTGTTTGGAGGCTGGCTTTCGTCCCCCCCCTCTCAGGTATATATATATATATACATATGTATGTATATCATTTTATTTGTCAGGAATCCGAAAGGTTTGGAGGTTCCCAGTGTAGGAAAACATCCACTCGTTCCCTGGTTGATCAGGTCAAAGTATTGCTTCGTGCTAGCGACCTTGAGCATCTGTGTTCGAGGCCTGTGAGAGCAAAGTGATCGCACAGATGTTCGCCGTCCGTCATCATTCTCTGACAGATCTTCGGCACACCCTTGAAGTTGCCAGGTCAGGTGATTGGAAGATATCCTGGAGCGGCTTGTTTGTGTTTAGAATGGGATTTGCACAGTGAGCCACCGTTTCAGGATTGGATGTTGCTTTCGAACGTCTTTTTTGGTTGCTGCTCAGGTTCAATATGAAGCTTTGAGAGACGATCACTGCTTTGACCCCAAGGGAGCGGCAAAGTCCACTTTGTATTGCAGCAAAAATGCTGGTGATCATGGCAGGCCCAAGACGTGGACATGGCTTGTTGCTGTTTCCCATGCCGATGGTTGGATCAGCTTTTTTTTTGTTCTTTAAAGACACTGGGGATTGCGCTAAGTAAAACAAATTTATTGTGATCTTTCTTTGCAACTTGGTGCTTAAGGTTGCATTTTTTGGATTGTTGGTTTGATCTGCAACATCATCATGAAATGGCGTTTTCAAACCGGGCATACATGCTTGCATGATCTCATTCGCATTTTTTCTTGTGCAGGCAAGTCTGTAAGGAAGCTGGAGGCCAGAGCCTTGAAAATCCTTCGCAACCATGTTGCTTGCATGTTCTGATGATATGTTTATGCATGTAAAGGCACAGATATGGTTCCCTGTCCAGACAGGGAGAGCTGGTTCATAGTTACTTTCTTTTCGGAACCTTTATTGGAGTCTCGCAGACAGAAGCAGCACTGCGAGTGGACTGGACTATTGATGAGTGTTGGTACTTCACAAGCATCCAGACACAGATCATCATAGGACGGGTTGTCTTGTATGCTAGACTCAGACACAACCTTTTCGTCGAAACATGAGTTTGCATTTCTGTTCATCATGACTTCTAGCACCTCTCAACAAGACTCACTAAGGAAGATAATGGGGTAGACGCAGTCATTGGATAGACTGCTCCAAGAGAAATTTGGCTTATATATGATTTCTTGCACTGTCGAGGCAAATACGATAATCAAATCGCGGCCAGCAAGAAAGCCTGCATTGATAGATGCACTGAAGAGGGCGATGTTTGTGTGGGTGCTTCTTGGCAAGACTTATGAGAATCTAGTAACCTTGATCTGTGGAAAAGTCATTTGCTGCACTGCAGTAGGACCACTACTGCATTGCAATGCAATTCATGTCAATTGAAGCCTGCTTTCCACCCAGTTGCTTGATGTTATAGTGATACATAGTGATCTTCGCACTGTTTGATGCCGCAATGCATCCAAGATTCGATGGCAAGCAGTAGTGCAGCACTGCACCATCCTCTACGGAGTTTGCGAAGACTCCAACGATGGCAAAAACTTTCGGAGTGAATACTGGAGAAAGCTGCAAACTTCGGACTTTGTAGCTCGGCAAAAGCTGAAAGCTTTTGAGTGTCGAAGAGCTTTCCACTCGACTCGAGGGTTTTGCTTCATCATATTGACTCCATCATACCATTTCAATTTGTGTCTTTGGCGTTCCTCAGCTGCTCCTTTTTGTCAGCTAGAACTGCAAGATTGATGCAGTGTGAAAGGCTCTAGTGACTCTGCATGGTGCCCTCAGGAAACGCCAAATGTTGGATTTTCAACCTGCAATGGTACTATGCTTCCTTGTAGTGACGATGGGACAGAGACTTGGCAGATTTGTCTACAGCATGTCATAGTTTTCGCGCGAGAGCATGTCTTCTAGTACTCGCAACACCTAGCCGGGTATATCTGAAACCACTTTGCCAAGTCCACCTTGACGCCTCTCTTGTACAAGAGAGAGCAAAGTTGCTACCATCTTTTTCAAGTCGCTTTTCATGTGTCCCGTGAACAGACCTGCAGGGATGCTAGCACCAACACACACACACACACACACACACGCACACACACACAGAGGAGACATGAAGTCAACTTCTTTGGCGTTGAGTATTGCGCGTTTCTCTTCGCCCGAAAAAAGCAGTCTAGCAATTCCTAGAACTTGAATTGGCGGAGAGAAACGCTCTAAGGACCCTTGTGAAGCTCAGGAAGATTGTATGAAAATGTATCATGGCTGTGGAGATGGTTTCATGCAGTGCAGTCTTGATGCTCCTTGGCAGACTACAAGGAGACTACAAGGCAGCAAACGGTGAAAGCCTTCTGCCTTCCTTCCAACCTCTGAATTTCCAGGTTTTAGGCGCTTGCAGAGGTGTTCAGCAATGCTATCAGCCATGTGCCTTGGCTGGAAGCGATGAACAACTTCTGTATGTTACGAAACAGAGATGCACAGCGTGGTTCGCTTGCGGGAAATTCGGCCAAGGTGTTGGACGAATGATCACTGGGAAGGTTGATTGCAAAGAGCTGAACAGAGCGACATGTCTCCACAGCTGCTTGGCGTCACATGTTGAAGTTCAAGGAATTTCAACTTTTCAAGTGTCATAAGTGTCCAAAGTTGTGTTTTTTCACAGCAGTCGCCTGTAATCTTTCTTAGTCTTCCTGCCTTGTGTATCTTGCGTTCCTTTTGGGAACCAGAGATGCCATAATTGTTCAGGCTTTGTGGAAAGATCTGACGGCTTGGGTGAAGAGTGCATGCTAGTCGATGAGAGGTCTTGTTCAGCCAGAAAAACTTGCGGGATACTACGGCAGCACTAATGGCTTTGTTGTGTCGAAGCATGTTAAGGATACCCCTCGATGACCTAATAGCTCATTCATGTTTGGTCTGCCTCTTTTGAGGTTTATGAAACAGCTTTCTGTGAGGGCCGCTTTTCCAGAGTCCCCCAGCTCTATTGCTGCTCTCGTTTCTGCTCAGGGTGATCTACCCAGAGTAAGATGTACTGATTCCTGCGCTGTGCCACATTTCATATGCCGTCATATACTTGTACATAGACTTGAAAGTCCAGCACTCTTTCCTGTTGGACAGGCTGCAGCTGAGACTTATGTAAAGTACATGTTCTTTCTGAGGTTTCCACAAGAACCAGGTTTCACAGGGGATGTTATCGTGCCCTAGCCGGAAAAAGTGACATGATAGTGGCGGAAGTCCGAATTTGCATGGCAAGCTGATTCATCGTGGCTTTCACACTTGCTCAGCCAAAGCTCTCCATTGAGGTGCTGCATCAACTGCCAAGCCTGCCAAGGACAGAAGCTGTGTAAAGCAGAGATTGCATGAAGTTGCTCTGTAACCTCAATGCTGAAAGAACTTCTTCCGAAGAAGTGAGTTTGAAATCGTTTGAACTCTTGGCCTGATCCCATGCCACAGTCGATCCTGGTCCCAGGAATTGGCTAATGGTCAGGGAGATGTGGGTGCGAGCCAGCCAAAAAGCTCCCAAGAGGAGCAACTCGAAAGGAGAGCATTTGAAAGGGAGAGGATTGAGAGGGAGGAGCGCGAGAAAGCCCAGAAAGAGAAGGAGCAGAAAGAGAAGGAGCAACGAGAAAAGGAGCAGAGAGCAATTCAGCAGAGAGAGGAGGAGAGGAAGCGACTGGAGAAATCTCAGCCTGTGCCGAAGGTGCGACAAAGAGGACTACCAGCACCGCGCCAAGGTTCAGCTGTCAAAGTGGAGCTCATTGAAGATGAGAAGGACCAGGTGACTCAAGCACAATCGCCTCAAGTGGCAAGACAAGGTCCAGCTGCAACGAGTGATCCTGCACGAGATCCAAGGACGAGGCCATCTCGCTCAAATGATCCCAGACTTCAAGATGACGATGCAGAAACAACCGTCAAAGTCCTTGTTGACCCATACTTGGAACATGTTGAGCCTGAGGAAGAGACAGCTCTGTCGGTGGAGGTCCTAAGGCAACCCAAAGCCCAAGCCATACCCAAGAGGCAGCGCAAAGCAGCGCCGAAAAAAGCCATTGCAAAGCATCCACCTTCTGCACCTCTTTCCACACCTCTCACGCCACTGGTTCCATCTCAAGAGAAGAAACTGTTTGAGATCAAGCAGCTGTTGCAGAGGGAAACTCAGCCCATGGCTCCCACGACACCGCCCCCGGGGCAGGGGCTACCGGGACTCCCTGGTGTCTCTGCGCTACCTGGGCTGCCTGGCCCTCCAATGGCTCCAATGACTCCGAGAACTCCATCGACTCCCATGACACCTGCACCAGCACCGGAGGACTTCCGTTTCTTTTGAGGATATATATATATATATACTATATATATATATATATTATATGTATGTATGTATACAGTATACATATATATATATATATGGATAGAGATAGATAGAGATAGATAGAGACAGAGAGGGATAGAGTATGATAGAGTATGATAGAGTAGAGCACAAGACATTTCAAGACTTTTGGAGGCCTGTCAAGGCATGTCGATGTCCACATCGAAACGTAAACAGTCCTGGCCAAGCGTTGGATCACACAGCTTTCTAAAGACTGAGCCGCTTTTCCCTGGATTGGTTCAGGACGATGCTCAGCAGAAAAGGCTCATGGCATACTCCATGTTGCTGCTGGGTGGTGGAGAAGATGATAATGAGGACGAAGTAAACTCCATGGCAAGTGTCATCTGCAGGTTGTAAATCATTCATTTGTGCACGACATGTCCTTGAAATTTCACTTCCTTAGTCGGTGCTGCTGTTACAACAAAATGCAATTCGCATGTTCTGGCATTTCTTTTGCTGTGGGACTGAACGATTCATCGAAATTCGTGGCCCCTGCGAACTAAAGTTATCCTAGGCGGGTCAAAGCCCCAAATCCAAACATTTGGGAAGGTGAACAAACGAAGTCTTCAACTTTTGATGTTCACAAATTCAGAAAGGTCCCATGGTTTCAAAAAAATACTCAAGTGATGTGGCTACATGCTCAGTCCCATGCTTGAGGACCAAGCACCCTGGAAAAAGAAGCGCCGACGCGCAGTCGGCGTGGATTTGTGAGAGCGCACCAGAAGTTTCAAGCTTGAACCGCTTAAAAAACTAGCCCAACCAGCCTAACCAGCAAAGCCAGTTCCTCACTGAACCAGTTGGTTTCTTTGCAAGTCTTTCAAGTCTTTCTGCTAGATTGCGTCCTGGCTTGGACATGAAAAAATGAAAAAAGTCCAAGATCCGCAAGATGCGTTGGTACCGTGTCCAACATGGTCAAAGTACCACATTGAGTGCCGACTGATTCTTGAGTGAGTGCGGCTCGCGTGGATTGGAAAATGATTGAGCTGCGGCTGCAACCTTTGAAGCATTTTCAGACCATGTTGAATAAAAATTCAGGAGTGTGTAGAGTTTGGGTTGGCAGGCTATCACCAATGAACTTTAAGGTTTGGGAATAGGGAAGGCCACCGTGTGAGACTTGGACCGAAGCTCTGAGCACGTGTCAAGTTGTGTCAAGTGATATATTTTACATTTTTGCAAGATCAATGCAACCAGTCGTATGGAGTCTGCAAAATACAAAAATCGTTGATTTGTGCGGATACATACGCAAGCAAACAGAGGCCGACAGCGACCGTGCATACCAACTAGAGGCGAACAATGTGGAAATCAATTTTGGGATGCACAAACCAAAACGAAAGGAACACCGTTGCAGAAATACTTGCAGCACGTACGAAACTTCTTGTTCTGCCGCCTGTCGAACTATAGGTTATCTAGCATTAATTGGTGGATAGTGCGAGCGTCCATGCGAAGCTTCACAAAAGCACCCGCGAATCGCAGCTGTAGCCAAAACCTGGCTGGCCTGATTGGAGCAGCAGTAGTTGAGGGCCGCTGCCCTTTACCAACGGAGCCCCGGTTTGCAGTGCGCAAGCTACCCACCCTCGCTTCATATGCTTCAGAGAGATTGAGTGGTTCCACAAAACCCATGACTATCTATGACGTATTTTTTTTTTAAGAGTCATTATTGATCATTATTGTACTGGTTGGGGGACGTCGACGATCAAACGTATTGTCATAGCCTTGGTATTCTTGCTGCTTTTATTGGTTTGCGAGTTGGCGTAATTTTTCGTATCGCTGACACGGCAAGGTTGCTATTAGACGAAGGTATGTTTATTCCACGCACTCTCAAGGCTTGACGTCCTGTTGGCGATGGACACGATGTTTGTTTTTTCTTACAATGGGGACGCGTTAAGAGAAGCATGGCAAGCGGTCACATTCGCGCAATTCTTGACGCCATTAGCTAGAAGAAGGTGATGGCAAGCAGCGGCCAATCAATCAAAAGTTGGACGCTGACGTATTGAATCAAAACCTCAAAACCAAAACATGTGCATCGACTTCCAATGCCTTTCGCTTGGGCCCCAAAGTACTTGAAGTTTTTGCGCAACACGATGCTTTAAGTCTTGGCCGGGTGAGGATTGTTGCCGAAGCAAGTTTTCCTTTGTGCAGAGGGACGACAAACATCGTTTTTTGCGTTGTTTACAGGGAAAAAGATCTGCATGAGTTCTATCTCATTTTCAATATGTTCCTACATGTTCCTACCGTTTTGTTCACATCCACCACAGTAGTCTGAAGCTTGAAACTTGGCAAAGTTGCCCCGGCGCCTTCGTGTTCACACACATGCCACTTTACTGTGTGCGTTTGCATTTAAAAACTGTCCATCTTTGGGCTCAAAATTGACCGTGCAGGCTCGCTAACATAGTAAATGAACTGTATCTGTATCTAGTTGCTACTTTCAAAACGGTACTTTCCATGTATTGCCTTGCATGTTTGTCCCAAGCACAAGCATCCCACTCGGTTGTCTTGACGAGTGGCGTGCTTTCTTTTGTGAGGTTTTCCCAAGAAAGACTTTGGATGTTCCCCTTGACCCGCCGGTTGACGTGCGCTTCCTTCCCTGCACTTTATTGCAACTTTGCGACTGCGGTCCATATATGTGGAGCTCTTCTTGCCATGAAAAGGTTTTACTCTGCAATGCACTGCAGTCCCGCTCTGTTGAAAACAAATACATACCGGTTGTTTCAGAACCAGCGACATTTGTTGAAGCATCTCGCGCCGTGTGAAAATTGTTGAGGGAATTGTCATGCTCCGTGCCACGCAGAAACACCATCTCCCACTGAGCCTTGTTGAAAGATACGTAGATGCGGCTTGCGAAAGTTGGTTCTGAAGATGTGTGCATTCATTTTGTTGATTGCTATGAGCTCTTTTCTGCCTTGTTCATTTCTCACATTATGCCTGTCTTCTGAATTTCCCACACATGGACTTGCTGATGTTGGCATCCGGGATCAGCGGTTGTCCACCGAGCTGCCCAACCCCACGATCCAAGCGAAATGCTGCCCACTCAAGATGTGCATCAGCAAGACAAACAACTTCTCACGAGAAAACGGTTGCACAAAGCTGTCGTGTGACCTGTTTGGTGTGTACAAAGGGTTTGTTTTACACCTGTGAGCCTGTGAGAGACAACTGTGGACAAAGCTGTTGTAAAACATGCTCTTGGGACACTCGAGGAAGAATTTGAGAAAGGGTCGGACATTGTTCGACAAAACAATCAGTGTATTTGTACAAGACATTACATAACAATCTAGGCAATCATATCAATCAGTGCATTTTGTTGCACTGCAAGGAAATGCACCTTACGAAGCACGAGCTATGATCGGCAAAATCGTGGGTGAGAAAGGTGAGGGTGAGTTGCACAAAATGAAGAAACAGGATGATAAGGCAATGACAAGGTGAAGCCATCCGCTATTCCATTTGAGGATAGAACGAAATGTTTTGCAGCGAGCGGAGGTAGCACTATTGAAAGGAGAGCACTTAGACTATCCAAATGGAGTCAATATGTGGCCAAGGCCGAGCGCCAACCCGATTACAAGTTACTATACAAGTACTCGGCGCCTATGCGGTTGGTGCAATCGTATTGCATGTTGCATGGGACGGGAAGACATAGCTCAGGTATGGGGTGCTTGAAACAAATACAAAAAGTGCATGGTCACCCTCTATGGTAGTGTTGCAGCCTCTCGAAACTCGGCGAAGCAGGGTTCAGGGAGAAAGAACAAAAACTTGCGAGTGCTGAGCTACGGTGTTCTTGAATGTTTCTTGACCATTGTCACACCCACAGGCACAAAGGGCGCAGCGGTAGGATGTGCCCGTGGTTTCTCCTTGAGTTGCAGTAACCCTTCCCCAACAGCCAGTGTCAATGTAGTAAAAAAAAATACACACGAACTGAAGTCCAAATTGACAAGATACAGGCCATTGCTTGATCCTTTTCATGTTTTAATTGCCCAGGCCGGCAGGAGCTTGGCTCCGGCCCTCCCCCCAAAATGTCTTGCACTGAAGCTTTTTCCAACCGAAAAGGTGGGTGGAATAGAAACGAAACATGTTCGCATCGTAAGGTGAAACCTGACACGCGCGTCGATCGGTTGGCTAAAAACGGCTGGCTATCAAAGGGGTTGACTCTCCAATATTTTCACTGCGGCCATACAGAAGAATTCCACTGCAGGAAAAACGGGAAGGCCAATTTTATTTGCCTCAGCTGGGTGCGCCCAACCATCCCGACTTGCAAACCGAAAACAAGACAACCGTAGATTCACATGCCCTTCTCGGAAGACTTTCATGATGTACAAGTCATGTCATCTAATCTCAAAGGAAGGATGCGGCGCGAGAATGATATGAACAATGCATCATTTTCATAATGTTTGGCATCCGTTTTTTTTTTGTATTAATGTGTTGCATGGTTTTGTTTTTGCCAGCCTTGTTCGCAACATCATCGGACCGTTTTTTTCGGGCATTCTTTTCGCACAAGGTGAGCCAGTTTGCGGCGGCCGACAACTTCTTCCAACATGCCACAGGTTGTTCCAACAACACACATTAGAGATAATACCCAGCCAAAACATGCTGAAACAACATGGTGGCTGTCTTCAAGGCGGGTGCAACAGGACGAACATCATTCAAAAAATGATCACGATCTAGATCCATTGTTGCTGAGACTCGAACTTCCAACACGCAAGCGCAACAAAAATCACGCAAGGTAGCGTCACCTACCTGGATTCCCCGTGTTTCAGCACAGTTTTTGGTGGTAAGGGGCGAACCCAGCCACACTCAACAACTTTGGGGCCTGGGGATATGACGCAGCTATGGCATGCTTATGTGGTTTGCAGCAGTGAAAACGAATCCCTCAACTTCTGCTGGGGTGGCATCCGCAATTCTTCGGCCGTTGTCCCTCCACACACGTGTTCTTTCCGCAATTTATTCAAATGGGCCTATACATCAAAAACAATCAATTGCCTTGCCCCACCGCAAGGTTCATTTGTTCCGCACGGTGTCAGGGAAAATGAGCCACCGCGTGCTATTACAAACAATTACAAACATTTACTTCTGCCGACGCCCAGCGCTCCTCGATGCCTACTCCTCGCATGCTAGGTTTTGCAACAAAGACCTTGCATCTCCGGGTGCGAAGGCAAGAACCGACAAGCACAAGAGACCTTTGAACGCAGTGGCGTGACGACAAGCGGAAAATAGTGCCTCTGTGATCATGGAAGCAAAACCGTTTTAAACCATGTTTTTCCCTGCTCCTTGAACGTTCGAGAGCGTGAAGTGGAAAGACTGTAGTTTTGGTCCCTTGCATGAGAACCACCGAATCGCGTTTTTGTTTCAAATGGCAACTGTTTTTTTTCTTTTGCCTTCATTGAACACAAGCAACCGGCAAGCCACAAAAAACACCCCGAGGCTGCAAAACAATGAGTCAATGGAATGTTTTTGTGTGCGCATTCTCGCGTGACACCCTCTTCAACATGCGAGTGGTACCGGTGACGCAGGTGTTGCACCAATGGAATATCCAGCATGACAGAAAAATGTTTCATGGACCTTCAATGAACAAAAGGCAGAAGGTCACTAATTGGATAGTGGAAATATCAATGTAGCGGTTGCCAATTGCAGGGACGAACTTGGAAAACAGATTCCGACCAACATGCAAGACAAACGGGGACTGTGACAGTGGCCAGAAGCCGCCAAAAACATCACATGCATGAACAAGAATTAAATAGGCAATGCCAAGGCACAACGTGAACCAATGGACAGTGTTAATTTATGAGAATTTATTCGGTTTGTGAACGATATCCGCGGGCGCATTTGAAGAATAAATTGCTGCCATCAGATTTTTGGGCATCCGCCGACGGCACTGCCGCCCACCTAAAGCGGTGGGATGCCAATTTGGAAAAAAAAATGCGCCCTCAACTACTTCAGGTCTAGGGTG
This sequence comes from Symbiodinium sp. clade C Y103, assembly GCA_003297045.1. Taxonomy (NCBI): domain Eukaryota; class Dinophyceae; order Suessiales; family Symbiodiniaceae; genus Cladocopium; species Cladocopium sp. clade C. Next base: position 347,545 of record BGPT01000200.1, read on the forward strand.
ACTCCCAATTGAGGGGCCTAGACCGTTCCTTCACACACCAGCGCAGACTATTTTGACCCCTGTCGACCTTTGAAGACTTGGGATTTTGAGGCTACCCAAAGACACAACCAGAAAAATTGACAATTCTTGAACGTCGCTGTCAGGAGGTCATTATTTTTTGGTTCCTTGTATATTCTATATCATGTGGGTTGGACGGAATAAAACTGGGATATCTGGGATTTTGAAAGCGAGATGCCGGAACATGTTAAATTTTCCACACCTGCCAGGTGAGGGTGGTTAGATTTTGTTAGAATGTATAAGAGCCGTCGTTCTCTTTCTCCTGGTCTTCCTCGTCCTCTGCCGGACTTGATGTGCCAGCTCCAGATCGCAGTGGGCACTGCCGGAGTTCATCTGCCAGCAACAGATCGCAGTGGGCACTGCCGGACATCAGCCGCCAGCTCCATATCGCAGTGGGCACTGCCGGACTTTATCTGCCAGCTCCATATCGCAATGGGCACTTCCGGACCTCATTTGCCCGCAACAGATCGCAATCGGCACTTGCCGGACGGCAAGTACGATGTCAGAATTTATGTCAGATACAAGGCCAGACTAGATGCCAAAAAGAATGTCACATAGAATGACGAGTAGAATGCCAGAATATACTTCACATAGAACGTTAAACTAGATGCCAGTTAGAATGTCCGATGGGATGTGCAATAGAATGTCGGTAAAAAAACCAACGTTTCTCAGCATATATCTATATATGCCATGGTGGGGACCACTCGAAGTGAAGTAATTTTCTCCAAATCAAACACCCGCCATCCATTTGCATCTGGGATATGTTGCGCGACAACAATTTGCAGTGGGCGACCACCCATATAGAAACAAAAAAATAGAGGTGTACAGTAAATTGTTTCACTCGCCGGCGCCCTAAATGGGCTGTCTCCGGACATGCGGGAGCAAAGTTCAAAGTTCAAAAGTACCTTCGGTCCCAAGTGCCACAAACAGGGCTGAAATTGGGCGAATAATTTTCAGAAGTGTTGGCTATTATGATTGTAAAGACAATGGACATACTTTTCTCAAAATTTCCATTGAATGTTGACGACAATTCTCAGTGACCAACTGCTGTTGTTCATACCTTGTGAACATTGTGCCAATTGCTTGGTGGCCATACGTTGGTCAAGACCCTCTTCGTGGCATACTCGTTTTTAATCGTTCGAACCCATCTTCGGAAACATGGAGGTTTCCGGAATTATCAGAGGCATCCTGACAATCGACTGGTGGCAACAAGAGCCCGCATGTGCCAAATACTCGTCGGATGAGCGGGTGCAAGAAACAAATCGAAATACACATTTTAAATCGCAGCGGAATTCCCCTGCAGAATGGCTTAAATCGCCCCCTGATCAAGCTATCATTCTAGGCATCCTGGGTCCCCAAAATAGGGTGACACTTACCCTTTTGCACCAATGAGTGTTGTCCAAACTGGTTGTTTAACTCTTTGTTTTGGAGGTATCCAATGTGTAGGCACCAAAACCAACCATGTGGTAAAAACAACAAAAACCAGTTTGGAAAGGTTTGTGAGGGTATCTTTTGATTGTTGTCCATTTGGCACATTTACTATTCCATGCAGATCAGGACCACCATGCTAGAGGAAACCAACCGTTCCAAGACACTTACAATTGTATGAGTGGAGGTTTCCTAAAATGGAGGGACCTCAGATTATTCAGAAAAAATCTCAGTATATTTGAATGGGAATGGTCCATACAAACCATCCATTTTCGGATGCGCATTTTTTTCTCCGGCATTAGGCAATATTTTTGTCCCAATTCGGACTCCTTCAGCCCCTTTCAAAATTTTAGGACGCTTACCACGAAAAAAATGCTTCACATTTGAAAGCGTGTAAACGCATGGACCGCTACAAAGGCCCGAAACGCTGAATTTCGCACAAAATTGTAAGCACAGGGTAACTGATTCTTTTTTTTCTCTAGGTTAGGGGTGTCCTAACTTAATTAATCTGTTTGAACCTTTTTCATTGCATCGTGGGCTCCAAACTAATCTTTAAATTTTACAAGGGTATCAAAAGATAAAACGCTACACAGCCTTGGATCGTTTGTGGTACCAAATGGTAGGTGGTGTTGACGTCATTTTTTTCGGAAAAAGGTACTTGATTTTTTTTGTAACCCATGCCTAGCGGTGTGCCAGATTGGATTGTTTGAATCTTTTCGCTTCAGAGGACATGTACCCAAAACAACCTGAAAAACAAATTGAATGCCTTACAACTGCATTAAAAAAAAAACGTAATCGCATACACCGCTACAAAGGCGTGAGCCGCTTAATTTTTTGCAAAATGCTGGGTGCTGTAGGTATCATTTTTCCAGTGTAGGTTGCCAGATTAATCCTTCATTTGAATTTGGAGGCGTCATAATTTAGCCAGCTTTCAATTCCGTTAACCAGATTTTACGCTACGTAAGAAAATATCAGAAGTATGATCGACACTTGTCAACGGGATAAAAACATCGAACGCACAAAAGGCGTGAAACGCTGAACCATTACAAAACGGTAGGTGCTGTAGAGGTTTCGTTTTCAAGTAGGGTACTTGGGTAAATTTTTTTGGACTAAAAAACAGGTGTCCTAAATTGGTTTGATTGAACCATTGCATTTTCGACATCGACCAAAAAATCAGAAACATGCCAGAAAGTCGACAAGGGTATAAACATATAGACGCTACAAACGCGTGAAACATTTGTCTTCTACAAAATGGTCGGGTTGTAGATATCATTTTTAGCAAGGTAAGATCCTAGTCATTTTTATCCTAAGTTGGTCCTTTGGAAGCGTTTTTCGCGGCTTATAAAATGGATAAAATTGCATGGGGAAAAACTGTGCTGGGAGGGAGAGGTGGCGAGAGCAATACCAAATGGACACGCAGTGGCATTGAAGGCTTAATTTGTGTTCGGAAACACTATCACGAGATATGTTAGGAATGGTTTATTTTTTGGTTGGGGGTATAGGTTGTCCAAGATTAATGATCATGTGGCCCTAGCATTGCGATCCATTTTGCAGGCTCGGTGCATAGGGCCAAAGTGTAGCGCCGCAAGAACTTGGCAAATGTGTTGACGAAAATTCCGCTACCAATGTAAGGAAGGAAAGAGGAAAATTTGCGAAACCCTCCCCAAGCAAGTCAAGGAAATGCCAACACCACTTTTCCAAGAAGCAGCGCGTCAGCGTCAGCTGCACATGGCACCAAACCACCCAAAAGCACCCACCACTCAAACATTAGGTAGCAGCGGAGACATCGGATAAATTGCAGTCACAACCGCTTATTAATCCCAAAAATTTGGATCCAGAAATAAGTTGAGAATAAGTAACCTTTGGTAAAGGGGCACTTAGGGAAGGGATGCTCATCAAGGCCATGAAAATTTAGCACGGCATCGCGAAAGTCAGTGCAATACCGCACCAAAGTCAACGGGGAATAGGTTGCAGGGGGAAATTCTAGACCCGATGTAACCTTTTTTTTTTGGCGCTGGTGGTAAGCGGCGCTTGTTCGCATTTGGTGGACGGCGAACATTGAAACGCTACACGTGTTCCGCTCCGTTGTCTTCAAGGATCGATGTGCCAATGCCAAAGCCAATCGGTGAGCACTGACGACAATTTTTTTTCCGCCATTATTGTTGTACCAAAATGGGATCTTGCACCGGGCTTCACCACATTCATACAGGTGGTAGTGAACAAACCAATCCATTCTCCACAGACCAGGGTTGAAGTTGCACGCAGTTAGTTAGGGAAAGGCCCTCGGATATGATCGAAAATTTCTCTCGGATGTGTCGCGCGGCCTGTTCTCAGCCTTGACGCAGGGCCATAGATTTTACTCATAAGAACAAATCGAAATGATTCTTTCCCTTGCTTTGAAGTCCGTCAGTCCTCCCCAGCCCCAAGTGTCCCCTTCAAGCCCCCCCAAGTCCCTCCCCAAGTCCACCCAAGCCCACCCCCATGTCCCCAACACCTATGTCCCCAAATCCTATGCCTAAATAAACGGTTGCCTTCGAAGTCATCGAGTCCTCCTCAGCCCCAAGCCCCCTCCCAAGTCCCCCAAGCCCCCAAGGCCCCTGCTTCTCCTCGAATCGCAACCTTGAACGGTTGCCTTTGAAGTCCTTCCGTCCTCCAGTGCCCATGTCCCTCCCCAAGTCCCCGCAAGTCCGCCCCATGTCCCTCCCAAGTCCCGCCCAGTCCCCCTTATGTGCCCTAATCCCAAACCCAAATGGTTGCCTTTGAAGACCTCTCCCCCCAAGTCCCCCCAAGTTTCCCCAAGTCCCCCCTATGTCCCCTAATCCTAAACTTACATGGTGGTGTCGGAAATGAGGAAAATTGGGTGTCAGAAGTGAGGGAAATCCAGGTGTGTTTTGGTGTCGAATTTAGGGGCAATTTGTTGTCAGAAATGGGGGCCTTGCCGGTAGTTAGTGTGACCATCACATTGAAACACGCATGTTTGCAGCGAAAAAAAATCATCACAAACCGATTGCAAACGCTAATCGCTCAACCAATCGCAAAGAAACTGCGCAGACGTCACTACAATTAAGCAGTGGGAGCGGGCCGCTTGGAAAGAACAAGTGTGTGCCCACAGGCTTGGATTCAGCGCCGCGGTTATGCAGATGCGTTGCCTCTTTCCGCTCGCCACCGCTTCCTCATGGCGACACATTCTGGCGTCTTGCGTGCGGGTCTTGGAGGAAGGTATAGCATTAATTGGGGATGGTGCTAGCATGCTGGCGGTGCGACCGGCGCAACGCAGCCAAAACACTCGAACCCTCCTCTATCCTTCCAGTTTCAACCACCACAGAGCCAGAGAGCATTTCCTTCTAGTTTCAACCTCAACAGAGCCAGAGTGTGCAGCCAAGATTTTCCCTTTGTTGAAAGCACGGGAAGATTATAGGTAGGCAGCGCGAACACACCAAAACGAAATGCGTACCTTTCACACAAGGCGTTATCTCCAGCTAAGCTCCCCGAGAATTCGTGACGCAAAAATGTGGCCGAACGACCAGACCCGTAAATGTCGGCGGCGGAAGACAAAGCAGGGTCTGGAACCTGATTTTTTCTTCAAGAGCCACCACCGTGACCTAGAGAAAAATCTCGCATTTGCATAATTCTTGCCAAAGACGTCCTTTCTCCGCGTGCAACACCCCGTCCGTGCCAAAGCACGTGAAACATTTGATTGGCACAGAAACAAATGACGTACGCTTTGTTGGACAGCAGGGTCCTCCGCGTAAGATATGTTTGCAGTCGGTGAAGCTTCGCGTAGCTTCTGCATAGGCACCCTTCGCGACCTACCCCCTGCGTAGGCTACCTCTGCAATCCGCGTAGCTGCTGCGTAGGCGCCGCGTGGTCAAGAAAAAACCTAAATGACCAAACGCCACAAACCACATTCAAAATTTCAGCACGGGAAGATAAACAGGAGTCACATACAGGAGTCACATACAGCGGGAACACTCATGAAAAAATGTCGTCGCAAAGTCGCAAAAACATTGGATTTTGTTCCCTTTTGAGAAAATCTGATTCTGCGGGTTTTCGCACTGCTTTTTCATGCGCTATCCAATGGTTTTTCATGGCATTTTTCACGGGTATTTCACGGTGTCACTATCTTTCCAAATCGCGAAGGTGCGCGCTCGATTTTTCAAGCATGGGATATGTTTCGGGGTGGGACCTTTTTTGGCTAAGTTTCAGTAAAAAATTACCTTCAAAAATAATCGCATCGATAAAACATCCGTCCTAAAAACCTACTTTTCTGAGGCCTTTAACAAAGGCGTAATTTAGCGAGGACTTGGACCGACAAGGTCTGCTCAAATGCGAAAATGGCGAGGTTATTCTTAAAAATTCTTTGTTTCATCCGTTTCGGTTGTAGGGGTTAACTTCGTAGGCGGTCGCGTCAGGAGGATTCGAGGTGGCAACGGCGGGGGGCAAACTGTGAGAAAACGCTTCCTATTAGGGGAATCCTGGCGAATGGAAAAGCACAAAAAAATGCGCGAAGCCTCGCAAGGATTCCCAAGGTGCATGGTTTGGATTGGTTTTGTGAATACCGTTGGGGTCGTTGGTTTGTATGTTGTGGTGCCGATTTGTCGGTGTAATGCCTGTGGTGGTGTGTTTCAGATGTGATATGTACTTATGAACATGTTTTTATTCAATGTAGCACAAAAAGTTTTGTTTGTCTTTGTTTCTTTTGTCCACCACGTTGTTCTCATATTGCGTTTGTCTTTCATTCATGTAACATGTATAACATTTATGGTGCCCGCGTTTGATTAAAATTTCACGTCAACATTTTCTTTATGTTTCACTTGTGATGAGCTTATGACCCCTTTGTGCATGTTTGTGTTGGATATGTTGAACCTTATTTGTTTTGGACCATCCAAGATTATTTGACCCTCCAGATTTGGTCCCTACAGCTAAGGCACAGTAACCTGTTGCTACAGGTGGCGCCGTACGTACACGAACCATATTCCGATTACAACAGAATTGCACAGCAAAACCAAAACTGCCAGAATTTTAGATCTTCAAACCTACGCTTTCATCCCGAACAAACTTTTTCATCATGGTGGCATGATGTTACAAGCAAAGAATCGGGTAGCAATGGAACGATTCATCAAAATACGTTAAATGCAGAACAAATGTTCGGAAATTTCCAATGTGAAATTTGCATGAACGTTTCGGCCATACAAAACGCCCTTGGCATCAAACCTAAACTTTGGACAGCACCCTGCACATTACTTTGCACATCACACCGCACGGCATTTTGCCCAGCACGTTTTCTCCCTTTGCCACCGCACCTTTCACAGCACCTTGGACAGCACCTTGGACAGCACCCTGGACAGCACCTTGGACAGCACCTTGTAACGAAATTGGATAGCACCCTGCACAGAACTTTGAACAGACCTTGCACAACACCTTGTACCAGGGCCTTGCCACACTTCTGTTGGCATTAGACAACACACCAGTGTTTTTCTTTTTACTTCGGGGTAGGCAGTGCATCCTTTGTCCGCAACAAACAGAGCCTTTTTTCGCAGAACGTAGCGTTCATTCTGGCCCATTAAAGATAACAAGCAGAATTTGTTCCACACAGGGATTTCTTCATTTCGTTTTTCAGCAAGACACAGTTGTCGATGAATTGCAACACAAGAAGTCAAAACAATACGAAATTAAAAGTTTCATCAAAACCACATGTTGCTCACATCGTAGCAGTTGGCAACAGCGGAACGTACACGTCACTGACGCCGTGGATATTTGGGGTCAATGCTGATGCAATTCACATCTGTGGACGGACCCTTGACAATCCTGGGAGGGAAAAAGGGCAAAGGCGAACAGATCAAAAAAATGAAACGTCGGTAAAACGAAGGCAACTGCAAGCAGATGACGCATGAGCAAGGAAAAAAAAACAACCATGGCAGGCTGGAAACATCTGGAAACTAGAAACAGGGAAAAAACAAAACACGGAATGCCTCGAAATAAAAACCCAAAGGGAAATTAAAATCCCAGAGCGATGAGAACATTTGAAACGTTCTTGCACATGGCGTTGGGCCATTCGCTTGTGAGGGTTGTGCCCCTGAGAAATACAGGTGCGCCTTTGTTTTGGCCACACATAGCCACATCGGTTCACAGTTTCCTGTTTTCGTGACCTTTGTGGGGAATGACGCCTCCTGAATGGAAGCATAATAGCGGGATCATGAAACTGTGATTGAAACCATTGCAACGACAGCTTTCATGTCTGTTAAATTCATGGAAAAAGGCAAGTGAAAACATTGAAACATTTTGCAATTGCTCACTGTGGACAGGTGGTTCGAACTTTGGAGCGTGCAACATGTGCGAGCTGAACGCTGTAGTGACTGGAAACTTCAATGCCCCTCTAGGTGGCTATTGTCACCACCTTGGCATATGTTATGTTCATTCATGCAACTCCATTTGAACTAAAAAAGGGTCAATGGGTCTGTCATGGTATTGGACACTTGGACACATGACACGTTGACCGTTCATGATTTACGTTGTAGCCTGATGCATTTGAGCGCCTCTGTAGCCGCCTGTGTCGCCATGTTCGCTCAAGATGACTCAACTTATTTCTTTCAGTAGCAAGACGTCCACAATATTCAACTATCGTCATACGCAAAATGACGCAATTGCAGTCACCCACACATCAACGTAGCTTCAGTTTGTTCGCCCATACAGTCCGCAACACTTAGTGCAGGATGGCTAGGATGATGGCTCATGTTCGCCCCGCTCGGGCCACCAAAGCCTTGCTTTTGCTTGTTGCTTGTGGAGTCTGTGCCTTGTGTGTCCACCCAAGCATGGTCTTTTCCTTGCCCAAGAAACCAGAGCCAAGGTTGTCAATCAAACCAAGGCATGCCATGACAACTCTGGAGAGAGAAGTTCCACTGGCCGAACCAGTTGCCGGATCTTCGCAGATATCACCTGATGATGAGAATAGGATGCGTCTCAACGCGGGTTTGCCTGGAAACAACGTTGTGGCCCTCACAACAGAGGCGGACTTGGCAGAGATGTTGGACCGTGTCAAAAAGACTGGTCAGCTCTTGGTGGTTGACTACTACGCGCCATGGTGCAGGGCATGCCAGAAACTCTTGCGGTACATGCACAAGATCGCCCGTGAGCCAGATTTCCGCAATGTTGAGTTTGCGACGGTGGATTTCGACCGCTCGGAAGATCTGGTGAAGAGTAGGCAAGTGGATCGGCTTCCCACCTTGGAGATTTACCGTGGCCAGGACTTGAAACAGCGTTGGAGTGGCGCAAACACAAAAAAGTTCTTTGAACGCTTAGAGAGCGAAAATGAAGTGGCACAGGATGTGATGAGTGGCTGAGCGCATATGTAGTCTTTGGACATCTTTGGACCTTGGTCCATCGCCGCAAGTAGAGAGCCGAGCCATTCCAATGACATCTTAGGAAGCGGGCAATGACGCAGATTTTTAATACTGAATTGCAGGAATGTTTCTAATGGCCAAAGTTGTTGCAAGATTGATGTGTCCTTAGGATGGTCCAGTGAAGTAAATTTCATTATTCAGATTCTGAGCAACAACATCGTTTGTTTTCGTGCAGTTCAGAATTTCTCTGCAAGGAACAGATGCCAACTCAATCGGGGGAAGCTGTGTCGACGCCTGGCAGGGCTGGCACTGTTTTGCTGCAACATCGATTTGCTTCAATCAATTTCTGAACATATCCCGTTTACCTGCGTGTACCTGGTGAATGACATCGTAAGAAAACCTTGATAGCAATGCCACTGTACGGTATCAATGTTCACATGGTTTTTTTTTTTTTACTTTTTTTGCTGCGTTCTGTATTGCTCACAGTGGCATGTGAGACTGCTGGAAGACGGGGCCATGAGTTCAACGCTGCATGTTCAAAGTTTCACATCGAAAGGTTGTGGTTCTAGAGAGCATCGCTTGCTCAAGAACCATGCCTTTGATTTTGCCTGACGTGGGGTACAGGGCGTGCAGCGACGAACTTTGTTTGGAACATGTGACATACTTCCAAAAGTAAAGCCTCCGGGATTGTTTTGCCGTTATCTGATTCATATAGTATAATATATGTATTATATATATATATAGCAGGAATCCAAAGAGGTGCTGATTGCGTACCATGTTTACCCGGAGGTCTTTGGAATCCTGCGAGACCACTGCTCAAATGTGTGGGGGAAAACAATCCCCCAAATCACAATTTACAGGTGCTCAAGGTGGTCATGGCCATTGCTCGAAATAGGTTTACAAACTTCAAAGGTGTCCTACCTGTCATGTTGGGTCGTTGCTTGGCTGTAGAATTTATGTACATCCCTTGGCCGACCAGCATGTCAAGCCTTGAACACCCGCAGCTCTGCAGAATTTTCTGACTGCTTTCCTCGCTCGGACCAGCTTTGTACAGGAGGGCATTGGGCAGATTTTGGATGAAATCTGTTTGGTGGCCGGATACGATTTGGCAGATGCGTCGCAATAATCCACATTGAGCGTGATGGCAGGTCTTGGACATCTCACAACATAGTTGCTTCTGAGCGGTGCATCGTGACCCAAACCGAGCTATGCTTGCTGGAGAAGAGTGCGGTAGAGTGGGCAGAAAAGAACTCAGCACATTTCCGGGGGGGCCACAGAAGTGTTACTGCAATATGTTGCAATGACTTCATGACCATGAGATGAAACCGTCAGCAATCGCATTGGAACCATCTTCCCGAGCGCTGCCGAGAGGCTCATGGGTGATCCATTGACAGATCCAATAACTTGGACCCCTCTTGGCACCAAGCATTCCAGAGGTCAATTTAGTCAATTCAAATCTAACAAAGGGATGCAACGCTGAGTCGAAAGGGTTTCGGATGAGCCATGGAAAACAAATACTCCCGCACACAAACACCAAGAGACACATAGAGACCCATAGAGATATGTACATACGTACACGTATGTTTTCTTTATACATCAAGCGCACACCTGTTTATGCACATACGCATACTGTGCATACCAAGGCCAGTTTTCATTAATGGACGGCTCTTACATCCATTTGAGCTCAAAAAAAGCAGATGGCAAAGGATATTTCATTCACGGACCAGACTAAACTCTTGTCTTGACCGGGCTGTTGCAGCAATGCATTTTAGCCTATGGCAGCAGCTGGCTTGCGACCAATATTCATTTGCCGCGTGTCAGCCTGAGTGGATAACTTTCTTACAGGACCTGTAGCAAGTCAGCGCTGAAACCATCTTTCGGGATGTAAGGAATGCCGTCTTCCGTTGATGTGATCGCAGACAGTGACAGTGATGTGGCCGAAGTCGTGGACGTCGTTGAGAGCCATTTGGACGAATTCATTGAGTTTGTTTGTTCCTAGATGTTCTCGAATATGATGACTGTGATTCACTGATGCAATTGCACATTGTATTTGCAGAATTCACTGGGCCAAGCCGCATGGTTCCAGCCTGAGCTCTTCAGGTGATGGTGACGGTGGGGATGAAGTGACTTGGCACGACTTGGCATCCCATCATGCAATGGCCCGCAAGCTGCAGTGCTGTGTGGGACGCCTGCAGGTTGCAGAAGTAAATCTTCCGGCTGGTGCTCCACCTTTGAGTTTCCATGGGTACCGCCGTGGCCGTGAACTGGGCCAAGGAGGTTCCAGCCAAGTTTTTGTTTGCAGTCGTCCTCTTAGTTTATGAGGCTGGCCGAAAGGCCCAGAAGGCCTTCAATTGCATGGAGAAAGATACCTTGCATTTGCCTTTTGGCCTTTCCCATCGCTTCAGCTTGCTTCTAACTCAGGCAAAGCTGGAAGCCAAGTTGGGTTTGCTGCAAAAGCTGTGAATCTTCGGCGGCTACAAATGAGCCCAGACGTAGAGAGGGAGTGGAAAAAACTATGTCGCGAGGCCGGAGCAGGGCTGATAGTGGTGTTTCCATTTAAAAGACGCGAGAAACACGGAGAAATGAACGATACTCCTCCTGTTGCCAAAAAGCAGCGCTCTTGCACTCGCAGGTCGAAATTTGGAAGCAATTGCCTGCACATCCAAACATCGTCCAGAGACTTGGCGTGCATGGTCCAATGGCATCTCTGCGTACATGTATGATCATGTATGTGCATGCATGGTACCCTGCAAGTTGATGTCGTCGATTGGTTGTTGTTGGTAGCTCCCACTGAAGCTGACAGCCACATGATCTGGAGACTGAAAGGATTTTAACATATTTTAACTGAGGCTAATTGATTCCTTCCAAGAAGGAGGCTGGTTCTTAATGGTCTTGGAGCTTGTGGGAGGAGGTGATCTCTTTACAGTGCCTTGGGAGCTGCATATGCTGAGTTGTTGAGCATTGTTTTCCCTGTTTTTACAGAGTTCTACCATGTTCTACCCTGTAGTGGCAAGTTCCAAGGTACTCACATCGCGGCCAAATTCGCGCTTCCTGGATCGGGAAGCAGCCTTTGTTGGCAACCAGTTAGTTCAAGGCCTTTCCTTTCTCCACGGTCGAGGCGGGAGGATGGGGGATGATTGGCTGTCGCCAATAGCTTGGGATGGTTGGTTGCATGGATGATAGGTTTTATCAGTTTGACAAAGACAAGCAGGATGCAGCTAGGATGCACGTAGGATGCAACTTGGATCCATGGGAATGGAGCTGCGAGGTGTCGTCCACCGAGATGTGAAGCTGGAGAATGTGCTCGTGGCTTCGCAAAAGCGGGCGTACGCGAGCGGCCCGTTGCTCTACAGCGTCTCACACTGAGCAGAGCCCTATGTTGTCAGCACTGTGTTGAACTTTTGCTGATGGTGGTCGGTCATGGTTTCTAGGTCAAGATCACCGATTTCGGTTTGTCTCGTCCTTTGGCTTGCACCTGGTGTAGCTGGATGAGGCTGGCAGCATCACACGAGGTTTCTTACTGGCTAGGTGGGGCCTGACTGGCCAAACAGAGTGTGCACCAATTGGCGAATACCATCGAATCCCAAGGATTGCTGGATCCAGCTTCGTATGCTCAGTCCACAGTGGGCACTCAGCCATATTGTGCACCAGAAGTTCTTAGCTACTTGGAATGCCACCGGACCGGAAACCGTCGGTAACCATAACCAGTCAGTTCACGAAAGGTAGCTCCTGGAGGGCTACCGTGAGTTTTACTTTATACTTTACGGAGTAAAGGGGAGGCTCCCAACCCAAAAGTGCCGATTGGTCGGACCAAACAGTATTACTTTAGCGGCTTCCTCGCCCCCCTCTCCCCCCTGGTTCATTATCTGCCCGTCAGTTTCCGTGTCTACACTCACCACATCTATCTGTCTGTCTGTCTGTCTGTCTGTCTATCCATCCATCCATCGATCTATCTATCTATCTATCTATCTATCTATCTATCTCATCTAATCTAATCTATCCTATCTAATCTATCTAATCTATCTTATCTAATCTATCTTATCTAATCTATCTTATCTAATCTATCTTATCTAATCTATCTTATCTAATCTATCTAATCTAATCTATCTAATCTAATCTATCTAATCTAATCTATCTAATCTATCTATCTATCTATCTATCTATCTATCTATCTATCTATCTATCTATCTATCTATCTATCTATCTATCTATCTATCTATCTANTAATCTATCTAATCTATCTAATCTATCTAATCTATCTAATCTATCTAATCTATCTATCTATCTATCTATCTATCTATCTATCTATCTATCTATCTATCTCTCTATCTCTATCTATCTCTCTATCTCTCTATCTGTCTATCTATCTATCTATCTATCTATCTATCTCAATCTATCTCTATCTATCTATCTCTATCTATCAATCTCTATGTATCTATCTCTATCTATCAATCTCTATCTATCAATCTCTATCTATCAATCTCTATCTATCAATCTCTATCTATCTCTATCTATCTCTATCTATCTCTATCTATCTCTATCTATCTCTATCTATCTCTATCTATCTCTATCTATCTCTATCTATCTCTATCTATCTCTATCTATCTCTATCTATCTATCTATCTATCTATCCACCTATCTACCTATCTACCTATCTACCTATCTTAGCCTATCTACCTATCTTAGCCTATCTACCTATTTTAGCTTTTAGCCTATCTACCTATCTACCTGTCTATCTATCTGTCTGTCTGTCTATCTATCTATCTGTCTGTCTATCTATTTATCTATCTATCTATCTATCTATCTATCTATCTATCTTTTTAATTCCCCTTTTTGGTCACCTACCTTTCGTGTCCCCTTCTCAAGTCTTGGCATAGTGCTTTGGAAGCTGCTTCACGTGCTTCCCATGCTTACGTTGGACTGGATGTTGAGCAATGTTGGACTGGTTCCGAAAGTCAGAACCTGCCAGACATGAGTTCCTCTTGACCCAAGCCTAGGAAAGGGATCATACAACTTCAGTGCAGATGTTTGGTGCCTTGGGGTTCCTGGCTGCATTTGTGATGGCATCCTTGCAGTCGTGAGATCTATTTTTTTAGAGGCTGAGAGCCGAGGTCAAAACATGGCACCAGACACATGGTGAAGTCTGTCCGAGCGCCGCTCAGGTTCTCCTGTTTGTACTCCTCTCTGGGCATTTTCCCTTCAGCATTTTGCCTGCGGAGCAGAGCGACATGGACCGAATCATCGAGAGCTCGGTTGGTCGCGGGGCAAAGGCCTCATCGGAGATGCCACGTTTGCTGCTCGAAATTGTGGAGTTGGACGTGGTCAGAAGTTGGAATCAAAAATAGTTGGGAACTAACGGGAATGTACGGGAATGATCAGTACATATTTATGAGCAATAATGAGTAATATAGATGCATTTCACTGTAGTTTTGTCTTGTTGTGCCACACTTGTGTCATTCCCGTCGGCCACTGGTCAAACGACTGTGCCAGGGAGTTCTCATCGGCTTGCTCCAACTTCAGCCAGAATTGAGAAGCACTTTGCAACTGAAGCTGCAAGGAGGAACTCATGCAATGCATGCAAGATCATGGAAGAACTCAACATCAGATGCTCGTGCATAATTCCTTCAATGTGACTACACAAGTGACTACATCATACAACATTTTCACACAGCTCTGCTACTCCCATGGCCTGTGCCGAGGTCGGAGCTTTTACATCACAAGTGGTTCCAGGAGGACGAGTGGGAAGCTATCAACCCATTGAAGCGGCACCGTACACTGTCGACCAGTAACTGGACTTGATTAGGACAGAGCGAGGCAAGGCTTAGGCCAATTTACCATGTAAACATGTAAACACATGTCACATGGGAAACTACGGCATCATATCAGATTGCCAGCTCTTGCTGCATGTGATGAGTCTTTCTTTGTAAGAATCGGCTTGCTTCAAGGTGATGTGGCTGTAACACCGTCCGGCATTTCCAATGTGGAAGTGGCTTGGGCTCTCGAGCAATGAGCAGCGTTTTCTTTCTGTTTGGGTATGCGTTTTGGCCCACAGCCGTTATTGCCTCTTGGTCACGTGAGGCAATTCCACCAGCCAATGCTCAGCTCGAAGAATGCAAGGATGGGTCATGGACTGGTCATCATGGGTCGCTTCTTGCCTGTCATGCCTCTCATGCCTGATGTTGCACATTGTTGCACGGTCGCGGCTCCAGGCATCATCCCCCGTGTTTGAAGAAGTGGAGGAGAATTCTCCTTTCCCAGGTCACTTTTTTGCACATACCAAACTTGGACATATTTCGAATTTGCGAACAGTTATGACCAGTTTGCAGCTGAGGATCACCGTTTCCCTGCGATTCTCCATTGCATTGCCCATCTCCATTTGATGACGGACAGTATTGTCGTGGCTTTTAACCTCGCCTTGTGTTCGTGTGACTCACGTGAAAAACTGTATTGCTTTGCCCTGCACCTTACATCCCAGATTGCGCCAGGAATAGCGTCACCTGGAGTTTGGACACCATTTGCCGTGGAGGCAACATTGAAGCTCAGCGATGTTCAACCACCTGTTGACCTGCAACCAGACTACATGCAGGTGCGAGTTATTGCCAAATTTCTTCTCTTCAGAGAGCAGTCCCAAGAGCAGCTGGCAGCTAATACAGCGAATGCAACTGCCATTCAAAACTCATGGCGGTTTGTGGAGGTTCATCTTGTGATTCCAGATCGCTTTGCTGGCTTTATCTTGGGCAAGAATGGCCTTCGCATCCAGAAGACAGCCTCAAAGAGTGGTTGCAAGGCATGAACGAATTCCTCGTAGGGTCTTTTGCGAGATCTATTTCAGAGGTTTCACTTGGCTGTGAAATGACATTCAACATCCCTCATTTGATGCACTGATGCCATGGTGCTAGATACAATAGAGCAGCCCATCTGCAGTCTTCAAAAGACTGAAGACACCTTCATGTAGGAGGGGACCATGAACACCCTAGCAACCCAAAAGCTGCTGTGCTTTTCCGCTCTGTCAGGTCTGGATGACATCCAGAAACGGCTCACAAGATCGTCGCGTGATCATCATTGGGAACTACAAGCTGCTGGGTTTTGGCAAGAACATGCTGCAGTTTGATTTCAGGCAGTCTGCAGCAAGGGGTCGTTTGTTGAGTGAAGCTTCTTCACTGTCTAAGGCAGTGCAAGGTCGCCGAACAGATTGTTCACGAGCAGTTGTCGTTTCCTGGCAGGGCAAGTCAGCCATGCTTGGACCAGCACATTGTTGTTATGGTCGTTGTGGTTGGGGTTGTTAGCTTGAACTCGCCGAAACGTGTTTTGCATTCTTGTTTCCAGTTTCCTCTGCCCCCTAAGTCTGACGCTGCAGACAAGGACAGCAATGCAGGTCGATTGGCAAGACGCACAAACTGATATCATTCTTTTTGTGCGATCAGAAGCGGCCGGAATGGTAACAGGCAAGCAAGGCGGGACCTCGCTGACCGCTCAAACCCATTTCTGTTGCCTTTGGGTTTCTTCTTGAATAGTGATAGTGGGAACTTGCTCCAAGATATTGGCACACAATGCTGCAACAAAGTTTTTTTCTTGCAGTATGCTGCACTCGGCTCATGGTAATTAGTCGCCATAGTCATTGCATGTCATAGCATGGTGTTAGGCTATGTCCTGAACCAGATCCGGAAGCAGTCTGGAGCGCAACTCCAGCTGTTAAGAGATGAGGTGCAGAGCACACGCCCCTGTCACTTTGATGCAACGGGCGCTGAGAAGACCCGGGAAGTTTAGTTCAGCCATGCGGCCGCAGCATTCGCTTCCTTACTTGGCGTTTCACGCGGTTGCTTGTTGATGGCTTTTCAAGGAAACTGGGAGCTGGATACCCTTCAAACCGTTGTGGATGATGGTGCACTGCGCACCCATCCAACCCACAGGTCTAGCTTTGCCAAAGAAGGAGCTAAATGGCTAAACCTCCCGCTTATCAGCAACAATGTCCAAATTCTGTAGCGAAAGGGGATGTGACCAAGCAACTGCGACCCACTCAACCCTTGCTATTCCGAATCTAGTGTCGAGCACGTCCGGCCAAGTCGAAGTCCCACAATCGATCCAACAACACGCCAGATCCACTGGGAGAGACCTGTTTCGTCGTTGGGTGGCAGGCGGTGGATCTAAAGGTGTCTTGAAATTTCCTGCCGATGAACAGGGTTGGGTAAGGTTTATAAAACGCTGCCGTTTGATTCCAATTGATGCTGGCCTCTGCCCTATGTCCAGTCTTTCCTGTAATCAAAAAAGACAAGAAGAGGATCGTTCTTCAATTTGCGTTTGTGAATGCTACACTTGCTGTATGCAGTGAAAGACCGTATCATGTGCCCGCGATCGCAGCAAGCTATCTTCTCTGGGTGCAGTGAAAGAGCAAGGAGGGTGCTACACAGTGTATCACATTTAGGAATATTTTAGGAATATATTATAATTGTAGGCGCACTCATAAGAGGTTTATTCTGTGTATGTGGCTAGGTTACGAGGCTGGTGTTTTTCCACCCTGCGTGTGGGTGGATTTCTTCCAAGGTATCATCAGCGGAACGCTGCAGAGCATATTGAAAGCTCAGAAGCACATTTTTGAATTGGTGTGCCTTGGCAGCAGCTGTTCGTAGTTGTTTGACTACCTTTTCCACTTTCCCAGCCAAATCCAAGAGTAGAGTGAATCACTGCAAGTGCATCCACAAGAAAATCAGAGATGTAGCAATGAAAGACGTTTGATGAGTGCTGCGAAGATAGGCCTCCGCTAAGTCGCAGCTGAACCAAGGGGGGCTGTGCCAGTTGTGCCTCGCTCCACCGCGCCTGAGTCATCCCATGTGACGTTCTTATGAACCCGGCTGTGGAGCGGAGAACTTTTGAGGACAAGAAATGTCCGCTCCATTCCGCAGAGAGGCCCGGTTTGTTTCTTGGTTGTGGACCAGCTGCCTATAAAGTCAGACCTATGTGGCCTATGTGCATCCATCTTACACTTGGAGCATCTAAGATTATCAGAATTTTTACAACAAGGTCAAAGTGTTTTGTAGAAAGGTCGTTTTTTGATGCCCCGGGACCTCAGGCACTGTAGGATGACAGTTCTTTGCCTAGCATTCCTGCCCTGGAAACAAGCTGGACATCTTCACTTCCACGTGCCAGCACGTTTCCAAATCCCCTCTGGGTACATTGGTGGCAGAGGGACCTTTACTCTTCGCATGCAGGCGGAGAAGTAAAGCTTAATACGCAGGCTGCAGCCAAGATCATTTCCTGTGCGAAAGTTTGGGTATTTGGGCAAAGCTCTTACAAAATGCCATCTGTTTTTCTTTTAATTGATATATTAATATATATATATATAGATCCTTACATAGATAAATCAATGAATCATGAAGTGAATAGATAGATGGATGGATGGATGGATGGATGGATAGATAATTTATATGGTCACCGCCCTCACGAGGGTCTACCTTTTGATATCTTAATGAAATAACCCCTGCAGTTTTTCATCTACACCAAAAACTATACCCCCCTGCTTCATCAATCCCCTGGTCTCATACACCCCTGCATATCAAGGAACACATCATAATACATCAACATGGAGCATGTGCAAGCATTTCACACAAAGAAGTAGGCCCTCACAAGGGCGCTGAGCATATATACATACCTATTTTGTTTAAGCACCGGAATATGTGGGGCGCCGCGAGAGGCTGAAGGGGGATATTTGATTCCATATTGTGCATGATTTTAGCTGCTCCATTGGCCAAGCAAGCCTTGCCTGCATCGCCGTGTCGCCTGCATGTTGTAAATATGATGCCCTGGCATGATTGTCGATTTGCATGTACAGTTATTTGCTTGAGCTGTAGATGCCTACAGGGTGGCGCTCAGCATGCTTGCTCAAAGGAAGCAACGTAGAGGGGATTTGTCTCAGGCTTCCGGCATTGCTTGGGTAGAAAAGTCAGGGCCTGTGGCGGTAACTGATTGAAGTGCAAGGCTTCATGCTTGCGGAATGCATGGAAAGCAGAAGCTTTTAAAACGTTTAAGCAGATTTGATTTATGTGATAGCATTTGAATTACTTGTCCCGGATTTTGAATGTATCAAGGGCTGCAGCTTGAAAAAGTGTCCCCCATGGGTGCCTATGGCAGGCGATGAGAAAGAGCAGTTGAAGGGGAATGAAGGGCTTCCCCCAGAAGCCACCACGGAGACACAACCAGCCCCGGAGAATACAGCAGCTTTCTCCGAAGCTTTCCAAGACCTACACGATCAGTTCTGGGAAAAGGATGGGCAAGAAGAAGCCTTGAGTAGAGTGAAGCTGACAGCAGGCTTGTCACCGCGTCCCAGGCCGATATCAGCCATAGAGCACGAAAGAGAATTGATAGAGACATTTGCTGAAGCAGCTAAACGGAGCACATGGAACCCAGACTGGCAGCCAGAAGGGGAATTTTGGAATCCACGGCATCAACTTGCATACAACAACGATGAAATGAGCCAAAATTGCCGCTGTTACTTTGACAGATGGCTGGACCACAGGGAGCTGCTCCCACCAGATGCCCAACTACAAGTGCAGAAGCCAACTTGGCGCTTGGAACCAGATGCACTTCCTGTTGAGCAAAGGGAAGCTGAAAGAATAGCTAGCACAATTTACTCTCCGACCGGGCCTGGTTTGCGTGGGTCTTCGCCTTCCAAACCAGCAAGTTGCTTGGAGGATACGTCTAGAGAGAATATCACAAAGAGACGATCGATGAGATTGTCTCGGGACAAACCATGGATGACACAGCCAGCTCGTTTTTGGCAGCTACCGCAGCCTGTAGATGTGATGGAGTCGATGGTTTCAACTATGACACAAACAGATTTCCCACAAATCGAGCTCCCGAATGAGGCTCGTGAGCAAAATTGGGATGGGCACCACCATGCAACGTGGAGCAACTTTCAAAATCTGCAGGGCAAAATCTTAAACCCTGCGCCGGTGCGGTCCTACTTTGACCGACCTCGTGAACCTGACATTGGTGCACGGAGTGCGGAGAAAAAGCTTCACAACGTGAAAGATGGGAGTGTTCGCATCCTGCCGCTTTGGAGACTTGAGCCTCTACCAGGTGTTTCGATCGTTGAGCCACCTGAAGGCGGACTTTGGCCCTCCATTGCTCGGCTTCAATGTCGATCTGGAAGCCCAGTTCGTCCGCGTGATGAAATTCTGGGTCCAAGGTGGTTGAGAATAGTTTGGCTGTGCTGTTTTGCATCTCCTGTTTTTGGTAGGACTCAAAGTCCCCTGATTGCTTGAGTCAAAGTTCCCTGATTCATTCTGGCGAAAGGCACGAAGCCTCTGCGGAATTCAATCACAAGTCAACTTGGAGCTGTCCGCCAGCTCCTCAGACGTTGAAGACACTCGGATGGGGCGTGCCAGTCGTGACAAGCCAATGAGCCAAGGTCATTGCTGACCACGGTTCCGACCGACGACATTGTGGAAAGGAAACACGGGTGGAATGGGAGGCATCAGCCACCTGCCTCAAGAGTAGGACGAGTAGGGGTAATGTGATGCACAATACTTCCCCCAGCGATTGAATGACCACTGCCGAGGTTGAATTTGAAAGGTTTTGATGATTTTGATGCATCCTTGTGAAACCAAGGTTGACCTTTCAAAACGAGGCCTTTGTTTGCCTGGGAACGGGGGAGGTTGGGAAAGCAGCAGCCAACTGCAATTGGCAATGTTGTTGGTTCAAAAGGTATTGGAACGTCGCACACTGATTTGCAGGAAGTCTCCAGATTGGACCGCTCCTACTTTGACCGCTTTCGTGAACATGCTGAGCTTCGCTCCCCACACTCGGAGCCACATGCTTCCTGCTCCGTGACATGGCTGAACCTGCAAGGTGGTTCGCATATCAGCACAGCAGCGTCACACATGCCTCATTCATGTGATGACCCTGCCTCTGACTTGACTGGACTTGATAAGGTTTGGAGCCTGGGCAGGGATATCTCGACAAAGGAGTGCCTGCTGATAGCCAACAGATATTGATTTCACTTGGTTTGCATATTGTTTTCGGCGGATTCAGCTGTAAGGATTCGCTCAGAACAATGATGGCTGGTGGTGAAGCACGCTTTCACAATGATGGGAGGTGGATGCATCTTGGCGTGGAGAACTGTGTGAGCATGCAGTACTGTATGGCTCAAGATGTTGGTTTTGTCGCTTAAAATCCGAATTCCATGATCTGCAAGGCATCGTCATCAGCTCACCTTTGACAATTCTGGTGGCAGGCCCATCGGAGTCGCCACAGAAGTTTAACTTTGGGTTTTGAGATGTTTGAGATGGTTTTGGCATGTTTTGGCAGGTTGCCTGTCCAGAGAAACATGAGATCCTACTTCGACCGCAGCAGGGACTTCCCCTCTGAGGCCGGTGTGGGCACTGATGGGTTCTTACCATCATGGTGACATAATGGTCAGACTTAATTATGCAGCTGGGTGAATCTTGAGCACTTTGAATCTTAGTGCGGCAACGTGTTTGACTCGTTTCAGTCGTCCAAGTGTTGAAGCATGCAGGATGATTTTTCCATTCTCTAAACGTGCAGAGTCGGAGGAATTCCGAACAGCCATTTAGTCTGTTCAGTGTCAAGTAGCGTTGCCGTGTATCATGATCAGATATTACTGTTACTGATGTTGCTCTGGTTTTTCCCCCTCCCATCTGCACAGCCGAAAACTCTGCCTCAGCATACGCAGAAACTGGAAAGGCAAGTGGCGTGCAGCTTGAGGAGGTTTTGCCAGAAGATGATCCTAGGCAGAAACAGAGCACAGGCACTGGCCACAACTGGGCCGTGTTCAAAACCCTTGTTGGTTGATGATTACAGGGGGTGATACTAACCAAGGTACTGGAGACTATCACAATCCATCTGGGGGTTTGCAGAGGACTTTTCCCTGGCTTTCTGAGGACCCGCAGCGGGCTGGTAATTTCACACTGCTGACGGCTGCTGCCCTTCGCAAGCGCCGATGTCCTTGCCTTACGAACCACGTATGAGCCACTCATGAGCTTATGAGCCGATGTTCTTGAGCTTCTCGGTCAAGCGAAGACAACCCCCAAGTTCGCAGAAGTTGGTTTAGTGACTATAGGCAAGCTCAAAGAAGAGGGGAAGTTGAAGGTGGACGTTTGGAGCCTGTCAGAGAAGCCACAGAAGCAGAAGGCCGAGCTCTTTATGTATGGATCGATGATTTGGTGCATGCTATACAATGAAACACAATGAAACGCTTTGAATATCTATCTTTGAGATGCTGAGTTAACATGAGTTTGCTGCATTTACCGAACCCTGCTTGGCCTGTAGATGTTTGATGTCAGTCAGCAGCCGAGAGGTTCGCATCGAAGAGTCCTTTCGGAGCTGCGTGACCTGGCCAGAACGTTTCGTGGAGCCGGCTGTTTCACCAAACTCAAAACTGTGAAGCCATGGGCCACCGGAAGCCGATGTCCCACCTGACAGCTTGCAATTTATTTGGTGCCGAGGTTGGCGACCCCTCCATGAGCAAAGCTCAAAAGGAGAAACGGCGATCGAAATGGATGTCGAACCACCATGTTGTGTATCACACTTAGAAGAGAAGTTGAAGGTTTGAGCTCACACTGCAGTGAGGCATATGGTTGCAGCAAACTCCAAGCCCCGAATTCCTCTCCAGTCGCTGGAAGTCGTGTCATTTCATTTGCCTTCCGTGTCCTTTGCGACTGAGCTGCGTCTGCCTGGCATTGCCTCCACAAATTAGGTACGCTTTTGAAGGATGTTTCTTGCCCCTACCCGGCCCATTCCAGCTGCCGACACCATCATTACCTGATTCATGATCAGTGTCGCCATCGTGGTCAGCATCGTCGTCGTCGTCCTCCTCCTCCTCCTTCTCCTTCTCATCATATCACCATCACCATCACCATGGCAGCCACCACTGCCTCCACCGCCATCACCACCACCACCGCCACCAGAAACAGCACCACCATATACCACCATGATTTTTTTGCCTTCCTCTTGCCCCTTCTCCTTTCTGATCCTTGTTACTTCTCGTCCATGTTTGGTCTTGCATCACCATTATGCACCACAGGGAGGAACAATTGTGGGGTGCTTGCTAGATTGTTGCCTTGTCATCCCCGCTTTACCCTTCTGGCAGCTTTTGATCTTGGTTTTGGGGCTGGGCCGGGCTGAGGTTCTGAAAGCTAGCAGAAGTAGAGATTTCCTTTTTAAGGTTTGACCGCATGAGCTGAATTGACCATGCCGATGATGCTCTGGAAGAAAAATCGGGAGCTTAGCAAACCACCATCGTAGTTTTTTTTGGTGCATGCGCGCAGCACGGCGAAGCCATGCTTGCAGTGCAAGGAGGAGTTTCACCCAAACATCGGTTTGCATGCTGCCGGTTTACAGCATGTAGATTGACCACAAAAATCCCGGTGCAGCCTAAGCCAACGTGTGAAACTGTGGTGGGTCCTCATGCTGCTGACACCTTTGAAGAGTCTTTGAAATCTCAGGTGCTGCATGGCATCTCAGTGAGAAGGACAGCGATGATTTTCGGGACTTGGCTCAAGCTTTGGGAACGGGGTGCCGTAGAGAATCTGCCGGCATCCTGAGTTTCACCGGGCTTGAAATGGTTCACTGGACAAGAGCCACCAGCAGCCAGAGCTTAGCAAACGACAGTGAAATGACCACAAAACTTCACCAACCCACAGCAAAATCGAACTGACAGGATCCTTCTTTTGTCTAATCTGCTTTGACCCACAGAGCCCACAGAGCCCACAGAGCCCACAGCCCCAACTTGCTGCCCTTGACGCTGCCCGTTACAGATCATAGCTGCGTTAGTAGCAGAGATGGCGGTCTGCGCATGTGGTGCTGTTCGGTGGCTCAGTATGCTGGAACAAGTCGTCAGCTGAGCTCAGTTGGGGCTTCTCTGAAGGCTCCTGCGCTGCCAAAGCGCATCAAGAAGGATGCGCTGGAGGCAAGTTGCAAGCTTGTTACAAGCTGCTGTAAGCTGCCCAAGCCCAGAAAACAGCTTGGAATCTTCAGAACTGGAAGTCCTCGGACTCTTGGCTCCTGCTTTTGATTGAACATTATGCCGACTAGCTTGGCCCAAGCGACGGTGACCAAAAAGTTCACATCAATCAAATCATGTGAAAAAATGTATATAGTGCCTACTGCACAGTGCATATCAGCGCATACAAAAAGCCTCAGATAGCTGCATCGCGCGGATTGCTGTAGATTCTGGCGTGAAAGAGCTGCCAGATCCCTTTGGCAATTTCAGGGGCGCTCTGTCAGAACAGAGAGTTGTCTCCATGATCCACTGCTTCAACGCAGTGCAGAAGTGTTGCTCAGGCATCAACATGCAGTATCACTGCTTTTGCAGACCTTATGCTCTACGTGTTCTTGTTAGCTGTTTTGATTTAATGAATTTTGCGTTCCAATATCACATGATCCTTGGAGCTTGGTCAGGGCTCTGCGATGGATGCGGACATGCATGTGAAGCTTGCGGCCGTTGCTCTGTAGACCTCTGCGGCGGCTGTGAACAAACCTGCAAGTCCGTGTCTTAGTCCCTGAGCCCATGCAGGGCGAAGCATTTCGTCCTTCATAATATCTCTTCATATCTCTTCTTTCTAAATCTATCACAAATTGTTTGGAGTAACTTTTGTAACATGTTGCGTAACTATTGTTGCCGTTGCAACCTTTGCTCAGGACCTGCTGCAGGCCACTGGCCACAATCACAAGCAAGCCTTTGGGCTGCTTCGTGATTATAGTTGGATGCTCAGTCTCAGAATGACAGTTTTTCACTCGTCAGTATGGATCAGTGCGATTCTCAGACTGTTTGTCAGACCAGTCTTACTGACGCACATCCAACCTACTGGGACTCTATGAAATATGCCTTCAAAAAAACTCCTGAGTCATCCCGTTTTTGTCAAATGTTTGTCACCATTTCATACCCTTCCAGGATTTGGTGGTTAGATGAGTCTAGTCATTCTTGCTCGGTACCGTCTCCGCTTTCGACTTACATGAATGGATCGACACAATAGATCAGATAGCCCAGAAATCTGAACCCAACCAGATCAACCAGGAACAAACCACCCTTATTTTTGACCTGTCAGCCAGTTGCTATTGAGACGGTCGGATCAGCCAGTTTTGGATATGGTATTGACTGAGGCCGCGGTGTTGAACCTTCCTGCAGCTGCCTTTGCGACTGGTCTGAAACCTCGATGTCTTGTCCTGTGAGCCCTTCTAGGTGCACTGTTTAAGGCTTGTCCCTAATGCCTAGGCTATTGCCAGCCTGCAGAACCCACAGCTGCGGGGTTGTAAGGCGCCATGCTGTCGAGAGAAGGTTCTTGGGGACGGAAAACCTTTTTAAACCTGGGTGGGGTCTCCCAATCTCTCACAAGTATCGCAGACGACTAGCCCTGTCATCAAACCTGTCAGCTGTGATGCCAGGTCAGCAATTTCTGCTACGGAACAGTTGGCATAGCTTTGAGTCGAGCTTAGCGAGATACCAAGAATTACCGCAATTCATAATCAGTTTGGGGCATTATAAGTATAATAATAAGGGCAAAGCAGAGATCGAAAAAACTCAGGATCAATGTGACCTTCTCCCTCTACCTTCAGTGGCGCTTGGACCTTTCCATTCGATCTGGCACAGAGCAGGGTGCACGCGCGCTTGTGCAGGAGGCAGCAGCAAACAACTTGACAAGTGAAGTCTCCACACTGGACACGTCAGAACACACAATAATCTATGAATATCCGTGATATTTCAAGGCTTGTTGGCGGTTTCCATCCTTCGGAAGCTGATCTCGGCGTATCCCCCAATGATTTTTTTCGGATGTTCGAAAAGGCCGAACCCGCGAACCAGTGACCTGATGTCCAGGCCTCTCAGATTGTTCTCTATGACTTCGGCTTCTGCTTTTATGTCATGTTCTTCGTTTTCAGTGTGGTCTACAGTTTCCTTGGCATCGGGCAACTTGACTCACTGAGTATATGACATGATCATGCAATTTCATGATGCATGTGTGAACAGAGAACGAGTTTTCTTCATACATTTTCTCTTGAGCTTTGCATGCAGTCTCAGAGCAAGATGCCATTCCTTGACCAAGGTGGAGTTCAGATTGCCCCGCTCGTGACTCCACTCCAATCTGGGCTGCAGTCTTCGTGTTGCTCTTTGCATTTTGGACGGCCCTGTTCAGCTGCTGTTGGGGCACCTTGATTGTGACACATTTTTTTTGGTCGCTGCGGGGTTGCATTTGCAAGTCCGACAGTCCAGCAACTGGTTCCGAAAAATCATGGCTCCACGCTGGCTAAAGTGGCAAGCCAGTCTGCGTAGGCTCTAGCCTTGATACATGCAGTTTGGGTTCCCCACAGCCTGCTTTTTATACAAAAAAAAATCTCAGGACTCGCTGCGGGCTGTTGGGGCGTCCTGGAGACCATTGGCATCTCATCGTCCTTTGCAAACCTCTTCTTCGGCAGTACCAACCCTGCAAGGGAAAGGCCAGCATTTGCTCCAGCGGTTCCACCAGCAGCCCCGGTATGGCAAACACAGCCTCAGCAACTTGGCTGATCTGTTTGGCTGATCTGTTAGGCCAAGTCAAAATTCCACAATCCTATGGTTTATCATCATTTTCGCCGTTAAACTTGCCATTTTGGGGCATCCGGTATCCACCATTCTTGGGACTAACAAACCATCATGTTAGAGTTTTTCTGACAGATGCTCTACTGCAACTTTTCCAATTGCGTTGCTGCAAAGCTTCCGCAAGGCCTCCAGGGGGCGCAACTGCATCGCAGGCCCTCTATGGTGGCCGATGAGAGCTCTTGACCAAAGGGGTTGATCCTCATGTTCTGATTGTTCCGTGAAAATCTCTGGGGTGTGATGTAAGGCAGGTTCTCGAAGAAGCCTGGTGAAATCCATCTGTTGAGCTGGAAGACTTGCATGGAAGATGCCGATGCCGCCCCTGCGGCAGATGAATGATATTGAATGACATTGCATGATATTCATGTCAAATTTGCAAAGGCTATTTGTAAGCCTGAGCCAAGTCTTGTAAATGAAGAATCGATTACGACGAAATGGACTGATGCTCCGCATGCTCATCTCATTTCCGGGTGCACTTAGCAGCCATGCAGCCGTCAGAAGGCAGTGAGGAAGTGGCCTGGAAAAAAGGGGCGCAGCAGAGTGTTCAGCTCCAACTGTGGGTGTCTTTTGTTCAGACATCTGCCTAGCTCAGTTGTGGAAACCTGGGCAGGAACTATGGTTGGCAAAGAGGGATTCATGCAGCAACTTCTCACCAACAAAGTGTTCGTGTCCCTCCCTGGTACCCAACTCTGTAGGGCAAGAGTTAAAAGTACTGCCCCATGGCCCGATTTTTGTATTTGTGGCCAGACTATGACGTCATCCACCAGCCTCACTGCTGCTGAAGTGAAGGCACGGTCTCTTGCAGCTTGCCATCAAACTGTCACTCTTCTCCTTTCCTATTCTTGTCAGCCCAGGCGTTGTATGCACGTTTTAGACGCTTAGCACCATCAGGCAGGTTCCTTCAGCAGAGGTGTTTGGCTACAGGCCAAATCAATTTCATATTTTTTCCTGCTGTTGACATGCGCAGGCTACCTGCTAAAGCAGCAGTTCCAGCAAACTATGGGCGTCATGGGCCTCACAGATGATCACTTCCTGGCGGATCGCATGTTTGAAGTGCCCGCAGCTCAATTAGATTCAAGTAGCTGAACTGGCTGCCGAGACCTATGTGTGGTCGATCATTTCCTGCCAAGGTTCGACTCGAACCAGGATGGTCGGTTGAGCTTTGAAGAGTTCGCTTCAGCGCAAGAGACTGAGGGATTCCAACAGAAAACTGGAGGACCAAGGCAAAAAGATGGAGGCAAAGGCAGTAGGAGGTCGAATGCTTTGATGGTCTCGGGCCTTCAATGGTTGTCGTGTGTTCTATTTGCAGAGCCTTGTGCCTAGGCTGGCCATTATGATCCGCGGAAGTGAGGACGTGCCGATGCGCTTTTGAACCTGCCGCTGTGTCGCAAGTGGAGCCATCAGGGAAGAACACATGTGACATGTTAGGACGAGAAGCTGAAATTGAGCTTCAACATGGTCGCTGGAAGAGAGGCACTTCAATGCGAAACCATAAGCAAGTGCTTGGCATGAGAAATTGCAAATGGCAGATGAAGATGGACGAGATGGATGAGGGCATCGAGAGTCACGTATAAGTCATTATAAGTCATATAAGTCAATCATGATCGCCCTTGAAGACTCTTCAGACTCTTCAGGCAAAAGGTCTTCGTCTTGAAGATTTCCAACATTTAGCAGGGTCCTCAACAGAGCCAGCGGAATGGGATCTAAGCAGCTGAGCGACCTTGGGGAGTCATGGTTAGGTGAAGACAGTGAAGACGTGTTTGGCAATTTGTTGCATCACGTTTGGTATCATTCAAACTCAATGTGTTTTAGGTCGCTTCCTGCAACCACATGATGCTTCAACCTCAGCTGATGCAGAGCGATGCGGAGACTGTTTGAGACCTCTGAAGCGAAGATCTGCTGGATGCCTGGGCCAGGTCCTCCCTCGTTGCACCAACAGGGCTGCAGCCTTAGGTCGCCCATCCACTGACAGCATCATCAGAAAAATGTGCAGCTGCTATCAGCTGCTCATAGCTCAGAAGTTGGGTTCAGAAGGTTCATGCCCACATTGTTTCGCAAAATGAGGCGCTTGACCACCGATGAGGCCAGTTAACCATAGTTAGTTTGTTTGGCCCTTCCATTTGTCTCAGGCTGAATCTTATTTTGGATGAATTGTGAGCTCCAACAGGTGGGCCCCATAGGCAATAGGATTGAAGCTGAGCTGCTGGAGTCTTGGTTGCTCGGGTGCGAGGATGTCAAGCGGCTCTTTCACGACCTCGCCTCCGAAAGTGAGGGCGAGGTAGGGAATCTATGGGAAGCGCATGAAGGGAACCCTGCGCAGGTCAATTTTCTCCAATCCAGTAGTGTCCTGCAGGAAGTTATTAGCCTGGACGCCTACAAGGCTGCAGCACAGGAGAATGCTGAATTCCTAGCCTGCCTTGGTATTGAGCCAGGGGCCCAGATGCACCCGACCCAGAAGTGTTGTACCACAGGAATCAATAGGCGCATGTTGACCAAAGTTTAAGTCACAAAAAGTAACTATTGTATTCATCACACATGCAGATCATGCAGATCAGGCAGATCATGTTGTCGCAGCAAGGGGGACACAGGGTGCACATGTTTGCACAGGCAGCGGGGGAATGTTGTCTTTCCGGAATGTTTTGGCTCACCTAAACTTTCATTTTGGTGGCTAGAGCCACCGGTCTGTGCAAATGATTAAATAGACAGTTTCTAGATCAGAAAGGAAGAGGGCACAAAGCACCAGAAGCCAGCTTTGGAATGCAGTGCCTGGAGCAAGTTGCACCTTCACGTGCACCTTTCAAACCTAGCCACAAGAAGGTCAAGCAGGCAATCAAAGAAGAGTCCGTCGAAAAAGACGGCCAGGATGAAGTTGAATGGGCGCAAGAGCCAGTCAGACAGGCATATGCAGGCTGGGAAGGTGATGGCGCAGACCGGACAAAACAGGAGGAAGAGTTCGCATATGCAAACCCTGAAGACCAGCCCGCATATGCAGGCTGGGAAGGTGAGGGTGCAGAACAGATAAAACAGGAAGAAGAGCTTGAATATGGAAACCCTGCAGACCAGCCCGCATATACAAGCTGGGAAGATGAGGGTGCAGACCAGACAAGACAGGAAGAAGAGTTTGAATATGGAAATCCTGCCGACCAGCCCGCATATGCATGCTGGGCAGATGAGGGCGCAGACCAGCAAGAACAAGAAGACACGCCTGGATTTGCAAACCCTGAAGACCAGCCCGCATATGCAGGCTGGGAAGATGAGGGTGCAGACCAGCAAGAACAAGAAGACGAGCCTGGAAATGGATATGCAAACCCTGAAGGCCAGCCTGCATACGCAGGCTGGGAAGATGAGGGCGCAGATCATCAGGAACAACAAGAAGAGTTTGGCTATGCAAACCCTGGAGATCAGCCAGCATGTGCAGGCTGGGAAGTTGAGGGTGCAGACCAGCAAGAACAAGAAGACCCTGGATACGCAAACCCTGAAGGCCAGCCCGCATATGCAGGCTGGGAAGATGAGGGTGCAGACCAACAAGAACAAGCAGACCCTGGATATGCAAACCCTGAAGGCCAGCCCGCATATGCAGGCTGGGAAGATGAGGGTGCAGACCAGCAAGAACAAGCAGAGCATGGATATGCAAACCCTGAAGGCCAGCCCGCATATGCAGGCTGGGAAGATGAGGGTGCAGACCAGCAAGAACAAGAAGACACGCCTGGATTTGCAAACCCTGAAGACCAGCCCGCATGCGCAGGCTGGGAAGATGAGGGTGCAGACCAGCAAGAACAAGAAGACACGCCTGGATTTGCAAACCCTGAAGACCAGGCCGCATGCGCAGGCTGGGAAGATGAGGGTGCAGACCAGCAAGAACAAGCAGACCCTGAATATGCAAACCCTGAAGACCAGCCCGCATGCGCAGGCTGGGAAGGTGAGGGTGCAGATCAGCAAGAACAAGCAGACCCTGGATATGCAAACCCTGAAGGCCAGCCTGCATACGCAGGCTGGGAAGGTGAGGGTGCAGATCAGCAAGAACAACAAGAAGAGTCTGGAAATGGATATGCAAACAGTGAAGGCCAGCCCACATACGCAGGCTGGGAAGGTGAGGGTGCAGACAAGACAAAACACCAAGAGTGGAAGTATGTGAGGTATGGAGAGCAATCCGCATATGCAGAATGGTATGGAGCGGACCCAACGCAGCGGCAAGAGGAGTGGAAGTATGCTGGGTGGGAAGATGACGTGCCCTTACAAGCAACCCAAACTTTGAATGGTTGGGGCTATTCGAGGCAAGGCTACCAGATAAAACGAGACGGCTCTGAAGCAAGGTTGATGCTGACAATGCCCGGGTTTGCCAAATGGCACATCTCCAGAATGATTGGCAGACGAGGCAGCAATTTGTTGGAAATAGCACGTGCTTCTGGATGCAAAGTTCATTTGTGCGGCAGAGATTCTAATAGGCCAACTGATGAACCAAATTATTTAAAGATCAGTGGCAATCAGGCTGATGTGGAAACAGCCTTGCAGATTGCATGTGAGAAGGTCAAGGATGTCTTGGAGACGGACATCCCGATTTGTGACTACTGTGGTGAAGATCACAAGAGTCGAGACTGTCCCACTGCAAGCCTTCCCTTTGTGCACCAAATCTTCCTCGCTGAAGGCACCAAAGTGGGTTTCATCATTGGCAGTGGAGGTCGGAATGTTGCCCCCATCAAAGAAGCGACCGGTGCCTTGATCAGAATGTGTGGTATTGGGTCTGGGCAACTGCATGCATGCGAGCCTTTGCATATGAGGATCGAGTGCAAGACTCGGGAAGAACTAGACGTGGCGGTCGACATGGCCAGCAAGTTGATAGACCGGGTGGTGTCTTGGTCACCTTATGACTCCCTGCCGCCCAAGGATCATGTGTTTGCATACCAGCGGAAAATTATTTTGGACATGGAAAAGTTTCCAGAAGACTTTGACAGTTTGAACGCCCATCTCCTTGGCCAAGGAGGGTCAAACTTCCGATGCATTCATGACCTCACCGGCGCCTGGTTGTGGCTTCGAGGGGAGGGCTCAGGTGGTGCTACAGGATCTCCAAATGCTGAGGAACCACTGCATATCTTGATCGAGCATGACACCCAAGCCAAGCTGGAGAAGGCCGTGGCAATGGTTGAGGAGCTCATAGCTGGCGTTGAGGCATTGCTCGAGGACACGGTTTGCAAGGTTTGTGGTGGCCCACACTTCACCTATCGCTGTTCAAAGGCGAACAGTGCAGGTTACCTGAAGGAAATGCGCAGCAAAGGCACCGGAAAAGGTGGGCCCGACATGCCCAGCCAGGATGATCAAAACTTCGCCTCCCAAGAGGAGTCCTCCAATCCCAGCAAACGTGCTAGACATCATTGGTAAGATTGACAGTCCTCCGAAACAGTATGAATTGTAGATTCCAAGGCTTCCCACCTACCGCGTGGTGCGTGGGTGAGGTTTCTTGAAAGCTTCTTCTGTCAGCCTGCTCATCGACTTCGCCCTAAGGATGTGTTCCTTGAAAATGACTTGGTGATCCGATCTTGGGCAGCTGAAAGATGAAGGTGCTTGATGGTGGCCTGCGAGCAATTTGAGGAACAGCGATGCTAGCCATTGGACAATGTGGCGCGGTCCAACATTGGACTCTTGACTGCCATTCACAGACGCGGTGGTTCAAAAGGGTGCTGACAAGGTCGGAAGAGTCTTGAGCCTTACGGAGCTGCCCGTTTCAGGAGAAGTTGCCAGTTTTCAGTTTTACAAGATCTTACGTTTTTCCCTGCCTTCAGCTGCCAAAAGGCCTATTGGCGGACGGTCGGTTCCCAGGAAGCATAGGTCAGGCACTCAGTGAAGACGGGTTTTGAGGCATCAACAGCTTTTAAGCTTCACATACTTTTGTAATCTTTTACAACTTTTGATTGCTGCTTTGCAGGACTTCGGTCATTTCAACCGCTCCAGCCTGCAGCTCAGTCAAGATCTTTTTGAGAATACTTTCAAGATCTTCCATGTATCAGTTTGGCATTGAAGGCTCCGCCGGCTGATTGTGCATCCATTCCCAGGGGCCACGTAGAGGCGTGCATGTCTTGGGGATTCTGGGGCGGATGCTTTCATTGAAGAAGGAGGCGTATGGAGCACTTGTATGGACTTGTCGTAGTTGGACACGCTCATGTCAGTTGCAGGGTTCTCAATGGGCCATCAAAAACCATAGGAGCTGCAGCGACGTATCGCCTCACTCCAGAAGGCTGGCAACAACCTTGAAGCAGACATGTCTTTCTGATTCTTTAGGGGTGATGCAGCGCAATTCGGAATGTGCGTGGGCAGTGTAGTGAGTGGCCGGAGTGCGTCGTCGATTGTTTTTGCTACAATTTGTTTGAGGTCAGCAGGACATGATGCAGGTTGTTGTCGTGACATCATGACCTGCTTTTTGGCTTTATCCCGTGGGATATGTGATGCATCAAAGCCGAACAACATCTCACACGAGGGCCTTAAGACACGACCGGATCAAGTAGCTCGAAGCTGATCAAAAGCTACGGCCCTCATACTTTGCGCCACTCACACCTTACTGGCCTCCTGGTGGAGGCATCAATATGGGTCAATGTCATTACTGCACTTGAGCAAAAAGATCTACAATGACCTCTTTTTCATTCTTTTTCGTCTTTTTTCCACTTGCATACTCCAGGGTCTCAAGGGGCCTGGCTGACGTCATTTGATGATTTCCAGGCCATACATTGGGCATGTTGTAATATGTTGTAGCGCATATCATGATCTCCGCACTCTCCGAAGGTGTAAACTTAAGTAGGAGGTCTTGCACCGAGCATGATGCCATGGTGCAGCTGGAGCCTTGCCCATTTGAAGTCCTGGGCATCAAGGTGACCTGCCATGACCTAACAAGCCATGCAAAGCATGCAGCTGCTGCATCAGCTTCCATCGTTTTTCCACCGTTTTCCTGGCCAGGACTTTGATGCACCCGCTTCGGCCATCGAGAGTGCTTTCCGGAAGAGGAGTTTGGACTGCCATCCGGACCGGGGGGTGCTTTGAATGTGGCGGTTTTGGAGAAAGGTGCTGACATGAGCAAATACAGATTGAAGATGGTTGAAGTGTTCGCACCAGTCTGGACAGTCTGCTCCAGGACAAGAAGCCCGGAGATCCCACAGCGAAGGCTCAATTTGAGGCAGAAGCCAGTGGCTGCACTTTATGTGAGTTGTTCGCTGGTGTGTCCGACACACTTGCTCAGAACAACGTTTCGAAATGCAGATTCATCCTATGTAGGTTCTTGTATATGCTTTTGTGACATTCCAGGGGCATGTGGTCCTTCATTGTTCCATTTTTGGCGAAATACTGCAGTACCTTGCTGCTGACCTTGCCAAATCTCCGGTTTGCATTTGCGCGGCAGGCTCTTGCGGCGGCCAAGGCGCTCTGCTTTCATGTCTTTACACATTTTACATCATTTTACTATTGATTGCGAATTCCATCATGCCCCATCATGTTCCCTTGTGTTTCATCATGTCCTTCTGAGTATTTTTTGGGTGTCTGAGTTTGATTCTTGTGTCACTTATGTCCCCTTCTGCCCTTCCCGGGGGAAAAAAACGAACAAAATCCAGGAGACGCTTCTGGATCCGGTGCGGCGAGCAGCCGCGCAAAGTGCAGCGAGCACCTCATGCAAGGCACCTAAGGCAGGGCCTGGGACGGCTGGGACTGTGTTCCCCCGAGGTTTTGGTGCAACCTTGGCTGCGTGGAATGAAGCTGTAGTTCCCATAGTGGATTGCACCGCTTGGGCCTGCTCCTGCATATGACTCATGTCAAAAGCCATGGTCATGTTCCTCACCATGTGGTTTAGCAAATTACTGAGTGGAAGGAAGGGACTCCGCTGTCCATGATTCTTGGCTCAAGATTTGTCCATTGACTAGTTTTGTTCTCCTTTGCTATACCATTGTTCCCGCCAAGACTCCTTCACGATCTCTTTTTCTTCCTCATATGAAGCATGTCTTGCTTCAGAGCCACATTTGCGGAGCATTTGCCAGGGACCTTTCACAAGATTTGCTCAATGCAGAGCTGCAGTGCGGAAGAAAACAGGCACAGACCCAGTGGCTGCGACAATGTAGGTGATGAGTGGAGACATTGTCTGCACAAGCTAAGGAATCAGAAGTATTTAGGTGATTTTACACTGCAATGAAACAATGAGCGTCAAGAACACCACACACACACACACATCCAAGTACTGCACGTACTGCATCCATATCACAGACAGATCAAAAATAAGACGAAATAAGACGAAATAAGACAACATGAAAAAATGATCATAAATGCATGCATGTAGGGTGTACGATGGTGTACGTATGTGCATGTTCCGCCCAGAGCTTGTGAGGTGCGACGCCTGCAAAGCCCCAGGCTGCCACAGTGCAGCCCCCCCGCGCGGAGGCGATCCCATTGCTTCACATCTGAGACCTGTGACTTTTCGTGGTACGGTACCGTAACTCTGTTGCTCTGCAGGAGAAACCTCCAGCCCCAGGAATTGATCCTGAGAATCTGTTCTGCATTGTGTCTTACAAATTCTTACAAGCCTTTCTGATGCATGATCTTCAGGCATGCGGCGCATGTGCATTACATGTGCAGTGAATTGTTTTTGCAAAGGAAAGTTGCGGCTGGAATCTTCTTCCGGCATTTGGAGAGGGAGCGTGAGAAGAAGGCCCTCTCAATCCATCTCATTCCCATGGGTGCAGGGCAATCGCATGCTATATCCATAACATAACCATCAAAGGCTGCTGTTCGTGTCATCATGTGCCTTGCATCAGGAAGGTCCGCGGGAATACCTTCTTCCACGAGTGCGCTTTTCAAGATCAACAGAGGCTCGTATGACCTGACCATTTCGAAATTGCTTCGAATGGTGATCAAATCGCATTCAAAAAGTGCATTATGACTTTGCGACATTTCGATGTTTTGGGAGGAAGCTCCACACCTCAAGACTGCGGCTGAGACGAGGCAAAGAACAAAAGAAGACAAAGAGCAAACTCGGACAACAAGAGGGTGTTCTGATGTTTTCTGCCATGACGTTTGTGCGAAGGAGAGTTCTCAAACCTGGCCGCCACTCTGGAGTCAAAGATGGTGCTGGAGTGTTCGGAAAGGTCCATCAACAATGATTTCATTTCATGAGTCATGAGTTTTAATATGTTTCAATCAACTCAATTGCACAACTCTTCACATTTTTGAGGCATGTTTCTCAATGTGAGAGCAGCTCTGACTGAAGCATACTGTTGAGAATGTTGAGATGCAGGTCAAAAACATCTCGGAAATGAGTCAGAACACTTCAAGCCAACCTTCATGGGTTGGAGGCCGCTGTACTGCCCAGATCTCAATACATCCCAATGACGCGCATGAGGACTGCAGTGGTGCACAACTTTTGCTGGCACGATTTGCAGAACTGACTCCACCTGGACTGAACCGCTCTGAAAGATCACAAGTTCACAAGTCTGGCAAGTCTGGCTTTGGCAGGTGAAGTGCCACGCGCTCGAAATGTGCAGACTCACCGGACAAATCCTTTTGAAAAAGACAGGGGAGAGGGGGCTACTACGGAAGGGTTTGCCTTCGCCGCAGCCTTAGCAGCCTCAGCGCTTGCTTGACTGTCAAAAACGGTCCATCATGGTCCATCCTTGCTTCTTTTGGTGTGGCCGAGGAAAGGCAGGCACCAAGAAATCCAAGAAGGCTTGACTTGGAACATGATGATCATCCTGACCTCGATGATCTTGAAGAAAGAGACACGAAGGACACTGGTGATCCTTGCCCTTTGCCACTCCTGTTGCCTTGGACAGACCATGTGACGTTGGTATCGGCGATTGTGGAAGTCACCGGGGCTAAGAAGCCGGACGCTGGCATCCTGGCGCGGGTGGTTGAGATTCTTCGTGAGAGAGGAGGACAAGCACCACTCGCAGTCCTGACTCGGAACCCAATGCGTTTGCAGAGCGTTCTTTCTCGTCATGCTCGGCTGCTAGAAGTGTGACTTGACATGATGGTCTCCATGGCTGTACAGTACACCTAGCAGCAGTGACAGCAGTGAATGAAGCTAAATGATGACTGTCCTGTTGAATGAGGTACCTGCCTGGCAAGTACTTGGCTGGAACAGGTTTGCAGGTGCGGATGGTCCTTGAAATGAATTGATTGTCGCAGTTGGTCACATCAAACGATTTCGGTGAGGATCCGCCATGCATAGGAACGCTTGCGAGGTACATGTGCGCCTGCGTGGCGCAGAGTTTCAGCGGGCCGCTGAACGTTTTAAGCAGAATCGTGCGGCCCAGGCCCGCGCTAGGTCCCACTAGGTAAACATGTCGCTTCTGTTTTGCTCCTTTGCAGGCCGCACACTCTTGATAGCTCTTGATTTCATTCGCGCTTGAGTCATTGTAGGCGGATGTAGCCAGTAGAAGTCTAGGAATGGGTTCGCGTTACTTCGCGACTTTGTTAAGCAACAGTGTTCCTGTGGAGCTAAGCGGTTTGTGAATGTCACGAAGAGCGTCCAGATTTCCTGATGGTATTTGCACCATCTATATACTGTATGTTTTGGTTCCAGCTTGGTCAGGCGCAAGCGAAAGCCAAAGCTGCAGAAATGCATGGCAAAGCTAAGGCGGGAGTTAGCTTTGGGTTTGTCCTTAAAGTAGCTTCGGATGCTCAAACGAATTCCAGTCGTTGACCTTCCCGGTGCGTCCATTTTCAGCGGTTTTCTCCCACTTACACCCATGGTCACTGGGCAACTCTCCTAATCGCGGAATGGTCATTGACCATGGTCACTGGTCAAATGAAATGTCTTGGCAGGCGAGGAATTCAGGCCAAGTCCACGGAACTGCGCTGCCAAGATCCTTGGCAGATTGGAATCCATGAATTTTACCAAACATCATATGATATTAGAATACTATATATATATATATACACACACATATATATATATATCTCACATATATATATATATATCATTATATGCTTGTACTGTAGTATCTTGTCGCTGTGCGCATGCCCATTGCAAACCCTCCCTTTGGCAAGAGACTGGGACCTCTTTTGCAAGATCCCCAGGACGCACCAAAGTGACTGTGCGAGTCAAACCCGGAAGACCTGGCAGGAGGGAGACAGTGGTGTGTAGGAGAGAGGTACATTATTTCGGCACAAGCAAAGGATGTAATGAAAGGTGTGAAGCAACGAACATGAATTGGATTGAATTGGTAGATGTTTCGTCATATTTCATGTTTCATTACACTGCAGAGTGCCATGGTTGCTACTGCAATTCATCCCTTTTGGGCACTTGGCAAAACACATCCAGGCGTCGACAGCAAGTCTGTGAGACTGTGGATGTGGAGCCTTGCCAAAGTGTGCTTGCTTTGCAAAGGTGACAAGGTTATGACAAGGTTGACTTGATTTCTCCAGCCTCTAGACGGGGCATCAGTAGCCCCACCGTGACTATTTGAGACTTTGTCCAAGGATTCATCGGATGAGAGTTGTTGTGAAGTTGCCTCCACAAAGCGAAAGAGGCCCAGGACAGAAGCCACGTCCAAAGCGAAGGGAGGACATGGAGGACGAGCTGCTCATCAAGCTGGTACAGAAGAACCCCTTTCAGGCATCCCGCCTGACATTGACGTGGAGGTATTGCCAGAGGATCGCACAGCACGCCCAGATGGCTGCTTGGCTTTGTTGCCTTCAGGTTTTTGGGATGTTTTGAGAGCAATCTCCCTGTGCCAATTCAAGGAACAAATGGGAAAAAGGCATAAAAAGGCGTAAAAGGCGTGCAATCGATTTCACTTTGCTGGACAGCCGAGGTCATCAGGACAGTGGCGCTAGCAAAGCTTTGGATCAGGAGAATGATCGATTGCTTCATCGTGCCTATGCACATGCTGTTGGAAGGTGGCAGGCAGGGCATCAACCGACCTTTCTTTTGTGTTCCAGCTTCAAAGTTTTTGTGAACAATCGTTGTATTCAATTCATTTTGTTATCTGTTGTCACCCAACAGTTTGAACTTAGCACTACCATTGAAAGTAAGGCTTCGTTGTTCTTCAATAGAACTTCAGGCCTCGCGGCCTGGCAAAGGACAGCTTCGTCTCTCAGCCCGCAGATAGAGCAGTGCCGTGAAAGGCAGTGGAGTCCAAGTGGAGTGCAGCGTGGATAGCGCGGTCAGTTGTGATGTTTGTTATTTCAGGCTATTTCCTCCTCCTGCCAGCGGGTAATTTGGGAGCCTTGCGGCCCCAACCTTCTGCAATACTCTTCTCCTTCGATCCAGCTTCCAAGGCGTTCCGGAAAAAATGATGTCGGACGTGCGAGAGGGCAGACTACCCGAAATGGTATTGCATTGGATGTGTGATTTTTGGATGCTAGTTGATGCTTCAGGTACTCTATGAGTACGTACCTGGACATGCTGCAGGTCACCTTCTGAGCTGGATTCAGTCCGCAATGTTGTCATGGCACGAGAGATGATGTTGGGTTCAATTTTGCGCACAGCCTCCCAGCGGCTTTACCTTGAGGCCAAGGCCGTTGTGTTGTGATGTGGTCACCGCATTGTCCAGAAGTGTCGCATGGCTGAAGTCTTGCCATGGCTGGGAGCACGAATTGCAATAGGGGGGTATGAGGTCATGATTCTTCGCAGGGGAGCGCTTCATTCAGTGAGGGATTCCCGTCAGTTGGTGATTCGCAGAGATTTTGGATATTCATGCATGATTGAAATTTAAGAAGGGCCCCAGGAGGTCTTTTGGTCTCTGCCACTGCTGAGTATTAGTGATGTTAGGCAGAACCCCAGTAAGTCTGTGTCATGCTTCGGCCTGGTTGTAGGAGCACGGCCAGGCAGGATTGGGGGGTTCAAAATTATTTATTTGCTCTCCGGAATAACGATACCAAATTTGTATCCCTTTGGCAATCAGGACCACTATGGACCACTACTTTCTACACTCTAACTCAGGACATAGAAGGGGCATGACCAGACCTTCTTTGGGAAATGTGTGAAACCACCTCTAGCTTTGATGGGGCTGCACTAGTTCTCACATTCTTAGAGAAATCGGAGGAATCATTGATGTCTCGGTTCCACAGAGGGTGCGAAGTTTCACATGTGGAGCGGGGTTTGGGGACCTGCCAAGGAATGCCCTGCTATGGACGGTGCTTCCCTTGCCGCCGGATCCATCCAGTGAGGCCGCCATAAGGATCATGCTAGTAGAGTAAAGTATCACACACACAGATATATATATATATAAATAAATTTACATATATATATATATAATATATATATATATAATATATATATATATATAATATATATGTATATATAATTTAAAAAAATATATTATATAAATATAAATATAAATATAAATAAATAAATATATATATATAATTTAAAAATATATATTATATAAATATAAATATAAATAAATAAATATATATATATATATATCTATATATATATATAATATAATTTTAAGATTGCAGATATGACATATGCATATTATGCCTATATAGGCACAGGGGCCTATATATTGAATATATATATATGTATGTATATATATATATATATATGCGTGTGTGTGTGTAACATTTATATATCTACACACACATATACATTACACTACATTGCATTACATCACATTACATTACATTACATTACACTACACTACACTACTTTACATACATTAAATGCATTACAAACACTACATACATTACATAATTACATACATTACATACATTACAACATTACATACATACATACATGCATGCATGCATACATTACATTACGTTACATTACATTAAATTACATTAGACTACACTACACTACACTACACTACATTACATTACAGTACATTACATTACATTATATTACATACATTACATACACTACATACACTACATACATCACATACATTACATACATTACATACATTCCATACATAAATGCATGCATGCGTGCATACATTACATAACATTACATTACATTACACTACATACATGGATACATACATACATGCATGCATGGCATGGCATGGCATGGCATGGCATGGCATGGCATGGCATGGCATGGCATGGCATGGCATGGCATGGCAGACAGACAGACAGACAGACAGACATACATACATACATACTTTAATACTTTACACACACACACACACGTGTATGTGTATATATATATATGTATACAGATTTTTTTTAAATCTATATACATGGACCCCGAGATGTCCATAGACCATAGATATCTAGGTACGAAAGCTGAGAGCAATGTTGCTGCAGGACGCTCCTGGTACCCCTCCTGGTACACCCCCAGCGGAAGTACAGGAAGAAGACGAGGT
Organism: Symbiodinium sp. clade C Y103; assembly: GCA_003297045.1. Taxonomy (NCBI): domain Eukaryota; class Dinophyceae; order Suessiales; family Symbiodiniaceae; genus Cladocopium; species Cladocopium sp. clade C. The sequence goes on from BGPT01000200.1 coordinate 388,236, forward strand.
AGATGAGGCAGGACACCCAATGACGACCCTGCTCGGTGATCTGCGTTTGTCGCGAAACAAGGGCACCATCTAAATTGGATGGCGTATCAGTCCGTATCAGTGTTCCACCATTTTTTGGGTGCCATTTTCAGATGCATATTGCTGGAGCCATGAAGCAGGTGAGCAGTGAGGGAAATGAGGGAAAGGACGAGGAGTTGGATAGCTCCATGCAGCTGATCGACTCTTGGCAGCGCTAAACCCCCGGGTCCCGGGCTTTTCAAAGTTGAACCATTCTGACAAATAGTTGGTTACTATTACTGCAACCCCGAAAAAGATAGAAAGGGTTCAATTTACCACATTGACACTGGGATTAAATTTGTTTTCTCTATTTTTTGGGGTTTGCTATGCCATGAAGTTGCCAAGCTACAGCTATTGCGAGATATCTCCAACTGGTTTTTGAGGATGCTCTAATTCGTGATGCAGCTGCAGAAGCTGGAGTTGCTCTTGGCGCTTCATGATATCCGAAGGGAAGCAAACGCCACCAGATCGGGCAGTCTGGGCGTGTTGACTTGGCAATGCCTTGGCTATGCCTTGACTATGTGGGCGATTAGCAACAAACACCATGCAACACCCACATATGCATACGAAGACAAGAAAATGCTTGAAGTGCAAAACATCTTCCAGCTGACCGTCTTGGATCGAACGTCTTGAAATGTGGAGAGAGATCCTGAATGTTTATTCGATCATGTTCCAAGTTTCACCCTAATTTCCTTTATCTGGACACCAGCTCCGGGCATCAAGAAAGGGATGGGCCTGGACTGGTAAGGGGCGGTAAGGGTTGAATGTTGCACTTCGCAGAGTAGCTGCTTGGGATCTCTGTCAGTCCGAAGCTCGTTCGAGGCTTTGGCAGCTGAGAAGAGGCACCGATTCGTCAGAGAGAAAGAAAGAGAGAGAGAGAGAGACAGCTAACACTTCGTCCTGACTTTTTGTACTTGAATGCTGGACAACTCAATTGCCACATCGCACCAAGTAGTGAAATTCAGCCACTGGATGTGCCTGTAATTACTCTCCGAGCTTTTATTTTTGTTCGCATTTTCATACCTTTTCAGGAGAACTATGGAGATGCTTGTTTCCCAGTTCACATGAACTTGCTATGGAGTATACAACAGCAGGCACCATTCTTGATGATGGATGTAAAGTTTCGACCCCTGGTTTGGTTTTGTTGGCCACCTCACGCCTGCATCCAATGATGCCATTTCAATCTATTTCAGACTTCACCAGAGGCACAAAACACCCACGGCACTATTGGTGCTAAGGCCTCCAACCTTCTCTGTTGTTGGTGGTCCACCATCGCCGGTGCCAGAAGAGCCGGTCAGAAGCGCCAGTCAAGACATTCCGACAGCTGATGCAGCTGAATGATGAAACTTGATTAAACCAATACATATTGAAAGTGGAGCTGTGAACATCACTCTGTTTCAGGCATGTATTGACTCTTTGCCATCCATTTCCCGCTGTGGGCTCTAGGGCCCTTGAACCATTCCTTTTTTCCCTCTGGGTTTGCTGATCACCAATGCCTACATGGCAGGACATACAGCATGGAGCTGAAGCTTGGCCACCGCATGACGGGGACTTGGATGTTGTTTCTTCATTTGGTTCCCAGTCAGCCTACAATCCAGCAGACCCACTGATCCAGGATCCTCCTCATGACCCCCATTTTACAGCTGACGAATCACCTGTGATTTGGCGTTGTTTGAGATGTTCATCGGATGACTGGTATGGTAGTGAAGATCACTGGTTTTGTAGCAGATGCAATTCAACAGAATTCTATCAAGTGACCCACTCAACGAAGAAAGTCACTCCTGAAGGGACATGGCTTTACCTTCCGCATCATCAGCAAGGCCCAGTTCAATCTCGTAGGAGACGACGTCGACGAGGCCAAGGTCCTTCATCTTCTGCAGATGGCTGGAGTGAACGTGGTGAGGAGGAAACGGGCACCTTTGACCCGACAGTTGACCCAGATGCACCTCGCTCCACAGTCCGACGTCCCTCAGTTTCAGCCCCTCAGACACCTGTGCAAGCAGCTTTGGTTGCAGATTCAAAGCGTGACAACTCCAGGTCTGAGTCGAGTGTCTGGGATGTGAGGAAAGGACCGGATAAGGGAGTACGTTGGAAGTCTGGTGCGCCTCCAACACCACCAACATGGAAGTATGACCCTGCAGACCTTAGAGCATACTCAAAGTATACCAAGAAAGTCAGAATTTGGGAACTTCAGATGGCACCTTATGCAAGCAAGCCTGACCAAGCGCTGATGCTTTACAATTCACTGACTGGGGAAGCCGAGCAGGAATTGGAACATGTGTCAATTGAAGATCTATATACAGATTCTGGCATTGAGACAATCCTCAACATGTTGAAGTCCCCCATGGAACAGAAGATGATATACCAAAAACGGAAGTTTTTGCATGAGTTTGAGAACATGCGAAGATACGCTGGTGAAAACATGCGGGCTTTCATCAATCGTTTCAGACGTTCTCAGCGCAATCTGAAATCTGTGGGGATTGATATCTCTGGAACATATGACATTGAAAGTTTGGGTGCGAGACTTTTGGATCGCAGTGGTTTGACTGCGGAACAACAGCGAATGATTTTAGTGGGCACACAACAATCTTTGCGTTTTGAAGCAGTTTCAGAAGCCATGACATTGCAATTTCCTGACTTCCGTGGACCTCCCCCAATTGCTGGCCAGGGGAATGGTAAGGAAGGCAAGTCAAAGGGACCTTCCAAAAGTTCACAGTCCATGTTATCCACAGCATCGACAGTATCTGGTTCTTCATCTGGAAAGGGTTATGGAGCCCCTCGTAAAGCATGGATAGCTGAGACCGCCGACGATCAGCACCAGGAAGATGAGGACCATGATCTCCCGCCGATTGAGGAGGCAGCACATGAGCCCAATGATGACGACGATCAGCAGCCAGCTGATGACAACGACGTCGATGATGATCCAACGAGCGATCTAGCAGATCTGGCAGAGGTTCTCACCGTCACCGCGAAAAAGCTCAGCGGGTTGACCTTGGCCAGGGGTTGGAGTAAGCCCAAAACTGGAAACCCCAAAGACAAATCACGTTCAGTTGAGGATACCAAGAAGGTGACACACTGCACTGCATGTGGGGCTCGTGGACATTGGTATCAAGACCCAGAATGTCCTATGAACAATTGTAAGAAGTTCAACAAGCCTGCCACCACATCTCAGGGTTCCTCACCTTCACCTTCTACCTCATACAACATGCCTAAGAATGACAAGGGCAAGGGCAAACAGCATGCGGTTCGGTTTATTCACCATGACCATGGCACAATGGATATCACCGAAGCCCCTGAAGAGTATGGTACAGCCTTCAATACCCTTGTCGTTTCCCAGGTACTTGCAGTGCCATATCAGATCAACGAGATCAAGATCTCTGGCGCCGAGCAATTTGCCGGGTACCTGGTCACTGACAGCGGATGTCAAAGGACATGTTGTGGGCAGAAATGGTTTGACTCTCATGTTTCAAAGTTGCAATCATTTGGCATGGCACCCCATTGCATTGCGGCGAACGATTTGTTTCAGTTTGGAAAGGGGCAACCTTCAACATCAACTACCAGGGCGTATTTACCAACTGGCATAGACGGTTTTTCAATGATTTTGGGAACTTCACTACTGGGTGAGAATATTCCTTTGTTGGGGTCCAATTCATTGATGACACGTTTGGGTGCGATTTTGGATTTTGGAGCAGATTGGATTACATTTGAAGCAATTGGTGTTCATGCAAAAGTTCATCGAATTGCGGGGCATTTGGCAGTGAATATTTTGGATTTTCATGATCAGAACGTTTCAAGCAACCCTGTTTGGCAAGAGCTTGCGAACGATGACAACTGGCATGATCCTGATCCAGAGCTTCTCCTATCAAGTGCCCAACCGCAGCTTCAACATGTTCCGCGCTCCACCACCATGGTTGGCAGCATGGAGGCGTGTGGTAATGGCAGTCATTGCATTCCCTAAGAACCTCATCTACCAGATCATGACCGCGATCAAGTTCAAGATTTTGCCAAGGAGTGTTTTGCAAGCACTTCCACCAGAGATGCCAAAGCTCGAGAAGATGGATCCGGCAAAATGTCCTCATGCCTACACACGCCGGTACGGCAACATGCACGGCAGTTTTGCGAAGTGCCAGCAGTGCAACCAGACCTTCAAGTGGAACAAGGATACCGGCCTGTGGGACCATCATGGGTCAAAAGGACACTCTTTGCCCTCGCGACATTTGCCACCACCATCTTCGGAAACCATCTCAGTGCCAGCGGCGAAGCCCAAGACCGCTCCTTCCTCTTCAACCAGGACTTCCAGGACCTCTCGCCCCAAGGCGTACCCAGAGCCAGTGGAATATCCTCTTCCAGAACCATACCAATGGACTATCTATCCCGACAGCATGGTGATGGCGCCCCATCTCACGGAGGACCAACGGATGGAGGTTTTCAACATCATCAGCCAAGAGGATCCCAGGAACCAAGAACCACAGACCTGGGAGCAGCATGCTTTTCTCACCGAAGATGTGTTCCAGGAGGCCAGGGACGAGATCGCCATGAGATCCGATCAACACAGACGAGAGCGCCTGATGGAGTTGGGTGTCCTTCCAACTCACGACCACGAGACGGAAGAGTTCTACGATTGGTCAACGGTGGGTTGAAGAGTGGCACAGCTAAGCAACTTCGAGGGCAATGGCAACGCTCAGCAAAACTCCTCGACAAGGAAATCCAGATCTGCAACGTCAACCACAAGTCAAGACAACCACAAGCAGCAGATCTATGGGAGCTCTTTGCCGGAGAAGCCACATGCTCTCGCCTGGCCCACCAATATCAGCTCAATGCGCTTCAGCCTTTTGACCTGATCTATGGCCAGAACTTCATGGATGAGCAGATGCGAAACTCCACAATTCGAGCACTCAGGCGACATCAACCTCACCTTTTGATGATCGAGTTGGAGTGCACCCACTACAACATCTTCAATAAGAATATGAACTACAGCACGCGCTTGGATGAGTGGCAGATGCTCCAAGATCAGCAGGAGCCACTCTTGGATCTCTCAGTGGACTCCGCTATGATCCAATACCAAGCCGGCAGGTTTTTCTTGCTTGAGAATCCCCTGAGGTCACAAGTGTGGTCAAAGCCTCGGGTTGAAGAACTTCGGCATCTACCAGGAGTTTGGGAGGTGGTTTTAGATTTGGGAGCGTTTGGTGCAACTAACAATGATGGCGACCCAATTCAGAAGCCACTCAGGCTCATTGGAAACATGCCTGGTTTAGATGTGGTTCTACATCAACGACTTTCTCAAGATGATAAAGCCCTTTGCGTACCAGTTCAAGGCAAACACACCAGAAATTCTCAGGTGTATCCAGAACAACTTTGCCGAGCAATCCTGAAGCATTTGCAGGACTACGTTCGGAGCCACTATCCAGACAGATTCTGCACTGCGGCAACAGCCCCTCATGTTGCCCTACCAGTTCAACAGCCAACGGCTGACCTCACCCAATGGGACGACATCGTCAAGGCAGTGGATGCAGCCTTTGAGAACACTTCCAAGAGGCCATACTACATCATGCCTGACAGTCCCCAGGGCAAGCACATCCAGGATTTGCTTCGACTGGACGCAACACGCATCCAAGTTGTATCAACACCATCAACAAGGAGACTGCCTAACCAGTTTTTTGACTATGTGATCAGGGCCACCTTTGTCCTCTACAATGACGACAGCCGTGCGGTCGAAGTTGAAAACCTCGACGAGATGCAGTTTCCACGTCAGAGATTTGCAAAACCAGTTCGCATTGGCATCTTTGTTTATGGCCATCCCAGACCTGAAGATGGACCAGACCAACAACAAGACCAACCAATGCAAACACCTGCCATCATGCCAGGACTGCCAACAGACATTGACTTTCCCGGCATCTCTACCAGCATCACTCAGGAGGTGAAGTCAGCAATTGCCCGACTACATCTCAACATGGGACATCCGTCCAAAGAAGAGCTTTGCCGGATGATGGCACAACAAGGCAACATCCCTGACGCAGCGTTTGAGTGCGCCCGCAAGCTCAGATGCGCCACTTGCGAACGACTTCGACCACCACAAGCGCCAAGACCTTCAACAACTACCAAGCCTTTTATGGGCCAGTTTGGCGATGAGATTCAGATGGATGTAGTCTTCTGCAGGACTCTCACCAGCCAGACTTTCATGGTTCTTGGTGCGGTGGATCGAGCAACAGGACTTCACCAAGCTGCTCTGTTGCCAGATCGAAATGCTTCCACCACCTTTGAGACCTTCGAGCAGATGTGGTTGAAACCATATGGCCTTCCTCTGAGAGTCATTTGCGATCCCGACACCTCCTTTCGAGGAGAGTTTCAACTTCGACTACAAGCTCTTGGAGTCAATTTGGAGCACTGTCCACCTGAAGCTCACTATGTGATTGGAGCGGTGGAAAGACGTAATGCAGTGTTTCGCTTGATCCTCGAGAAGATGATCGACCAATTTGGAGTTCAACAAGTGGATCAATGTCCCACTTTGATCATGGCAACCTGCCATGCATTGAACTCAGGGATTCGCGCACATGGCCGCTCAGCCTATCAAGCTGTTTTTGGACGTGAGCCCCGTCTGCCAGATTCCATCTTCAATGATTCCATGACATTGTCAACCTCAACTCCAATTGCCCAGCTGGAAAACTATGACCCAACCTTCAAGGCTGAGACCATTAGAGCTGAGGCATTGAAGACTCTCCATGACCTTGATGTCAACCAGCACTTGAGGCGCGCTCTCTTGCAAAAGACGAGAGCAACAAGGGTAGCCGACTTGCTCCCTGGCCAGAAATGCGCCTTTTGGAGATGGCAGAGGAGAGGACCAAAGAAGAGAGGTTCATGGGTCATTGGGCGCTTCTTGTCATGGGATCCTTCTCATGTTGGCAAGCAAGCGTGGATCAGGACAGGCTCTACAACACTTTGGTGACAGCTGAGCAGCTCAGAGCAGCCTTTGGCTTCGAGCAATGGTCACCTGACGAACAAGACGTTCAGGCCCTCAAGGACGCATCAACGAGCTTTCACAAGCAGATTATGGATGAGAGAGGACCACAACCATCAGAGCAAGAACTCCATCCACTGCCAGAAGATCTAGAGATCTCAGCTCTTGATGATCCTTACCCAATGACACCGGCAATGATGGTTCCAGCAACTCCGGAACCTGAAGCAGTTCAACAACCACAACTTGATGATCTACCACCTGAAGCAACAGCAGTACAACTACCAACCAACATTCAGCAGCAGTTTGATCAACAAACATTACAACAATCAATTCACATTCACAGTCCAACAAACATACAGCATGTTGAACAGCACTACCGGTTTGGAGCAGTTTCACAGCCGAGAGCTCCTGCAAGAGCGCGCTCCAGGACACCCTCTCACCGAGGACATGCACTGTCAGAGCAACACCAGCAGAAAGCACAGACACCTCGGCAGGATCAACATGATCCCACGACACAGAGCCAACACGGCTCAGCACAACAATCGCTTGAACAACAAGCACAGCACAGTGCTGTACAACAGCAACCACTCACGCCAGCCGCATCAGCAAGCATGCAAGCACAGTCTCACCACGGCATTTTGCCACCAACAACTACCACACAGGTAGAGCAACAGCAGGCACAAGCATCTACACAACAACAAGGCATACCTTTCCATGATGATACAAGCCTGGGAATCCAACAGCCATTCATCGACCCGACAGAAGTCATCACAATTCAAGATGACGAGCCACAGCCACCACCAGAGAAGATGCCAAGGCTTCATGAGACATTGATGATTCAACTCTCCAATGTCACTATGTACGTCGATTGCGACGGCAACATCAAACATCTACGACGACCACAAGATCCAGCAACTTGGCAGTGCTTTGGCTCAAAGTCGACCAGATGCTACCAGGCCTATCTTATGTCAGATGCAAGAAAGAAAGATGTCCAGGAGTCTGGAAAAGAACCAGAAGATCCAGACACCTCAGATGATTCAGACGAGTCAGAAGCTGAGACATCACCAGACCACAAGACACCGTCTCCAATCATCACTCCACTCTACAAGCAAGGGCTTTCCAGACAGGAACTCAAAGCTATGGATCGTGAAATTCCTTGGCGTTCCATCCTGTCCATGCCCGAGCCCTATGTTGAAAAGTTCATTGAGGCGGTCAACAAAGAGGCCTCATCATGGGCTGAATGGCAATCTGTAGAGCCATTGAGTGATGAGCAGGCACGTCAAATCTATGACAACAAGGAGCTGAGAAAACGCATTATTCCAGCCCGTGCTTGTTACAGAGACAAGTCATGTGGAGTTGGCGATCTACGCGCCAAGTGCCGAATAGTAGCCTTGGGACACTTGGACCCAGACCTCGCAGAGATCAACCGCTCTTCAGGCACACCGGGAAGAGTCAGTGAGCACATGATCTTTGTGATGATGACAGCTGGATTCAACCGCGAGCTCTTTGGCACCAAGCACCCTTGGAAAGCATGGTCAGCAGATGCAGCCACAGCATTCCTCCAAGGACAGCAGTCACGGCGTTCACCAATTTTCCTCAAACCACCCAACGATGGACTCATTCAGCTCACCAATCACTGGAAAGCACAATTGTATCGAGTCAGAGGCAACATCTACGGACTAGCGGACGCACCAGCTACATGGGCAAAAGAAGTGATTGGGCGGTTGACTGGAGCTCAATACCATCAGCATAGTTTCGACCAACAGGTCTTCTACAAGATCGTCAACGGAGAGATCGTGTCAATCATTTTGGTCTATGTTGACGACTTCATTGGCCTTTTTCGATCTGACTATGATTTGGGTGAAATCCATGCACTCTTCCGATGGGGATCAATCACCTATTTTGAGGAGAACAAGCCAGTGACCTTCAAAGGCAAGGAGTTGACAATGATCAAAAGGGGTGATAGGTTTCAGTTGAAAATCACCATGACCAGTTTCATAAATAGCTTAGGTGTTGGGACTATTAGAAAGGGTCGTTTGCAGCAAGACCAAGCCCTGACGCCTGATGAACAGAAGGAACTTAGGAGTGTTTCTGGATGCTTGCAATGGGTCTCCACTCAATGTCGACCCGAAGTCTCTGCAGTTGTGAGCCTCACTGGACACGGTTCTGAAGCCACCATCAACGATCTGCGCAATCTCTACGCCATCATTCGCTACCTGAAGTCAACACCTGATGATGGACTGATCATTCCTGACATTCCTTTCAATGAGAGCACCGTAGTGTTAGGCTATAGTGATTCTTCATGGGCAAACGCCCGCAAGTCAGGTAGTCAGATTGGGGTCATCATTTGTTTAACCACGGAAAATGCCGAGCATTCCCCAACCCCAGCTTCAGTAGTCGATTGGCGGTCTTGCCGATCACCGCGAGTGTGTAGGTCAACACTTGCAGCGGAAGCCACAGCAGCAGATGAAGCTGCCGATCGAGCTGCATTTGTTAGCATGTTTGGTAGTGAATTCCTTTTCCAACAGCCTGCCCATAGAGTTGGAGCTAGGATGCCAATCATAGCTGCAGTAGATGCGAAGAGCCTGTATGATGCCTTGCTTTCGCCTGCCCCCAATTTAAACGACAAACGCACTTTGGTGAGTGTAAGGGCAGTGCAAGAAACTTTGGCAAGCAATGATGTCAAATGGGTTCCAACAAGATTCCAATTTGCCGATGGACTTACCAAAGTCGACAAGAATCTCATGCTTTTGTTTCGACAATGGCTGAAAGAGCCAACTGCAATCTTGAAAGAAACCCAAGCATCAATTCAATGGGAGCAAAGAGTCAAAGAAAACATTATGAGTGAAAGTGGAGCTGTGAACATCACTCTGTTTCAGGCATGTATTGACTCTTTGCCATCCATTTCCCGCTGTGGGCTCTAGGGCCCTTGAACCATTCCTTTCAGTTTCTGCACTTTGTGAGACATATATATATCTGACATAATATACATGATATGATATAATGTAGTATAATATAGTATAGTATAATGTATAATATAATGTAATTTGATATAATGCCGTATAATGTAATATAATTTGATATAACGTAATATAGTATAGTACAATATACTATGATATAATATCATATAATATCACATAACATCACACAATATGATATATGAATGATACGATATTAAACCATATTAACCCCCCATTGGTTGGGGTACCTTGAGGGTGGCGCACTTTGATGCCCATGATAGATCATGATTGCATGCCCAGGCTGAGAAGGAGAAGGAGACGCACGAGTCGTTTCTGTCATGGTGGATCCCGGGGTGCGTGCAGCTGAGCCTATCTGATGTCGAAAAGTCCAACGGTTGCGAATGACATAGCCCAGAGCAACATTGCGTGCCTGGTGTGAAGGTTTTGCGTATCCACCTGATGCCTCTGCACTAAGGCGGGGTGTGCGCACCAGCCCAGAAGGCACCACGGCTTCCTTGTGCTCCTTGTGCTGAGGCGGAGTTTGCACGCTTTTTACCATACTCAAGCTCTATCAAACTTGAGTCAGGAGCTGCTATTTACAGCAGCCAGACCTTTGAACATGTATGTTGAGCCTGTGCAGGGACGCGGGGAGATTCTTGACTGTGGCCCACTGACCCCGGCAGCTGCAGCAGCTGAAGCTCTAGATGAGCATGCATTTGAGGAGTACGGCATGCAGGTGCAACGGCCTGCAATAGCTGCTTCAATAGCTAAGATTTCGATTCCATAGACCACATATATAGATGCCATGGATTTCGAGTTTTCCCATACCTACGGACTTTGATGACCTTTGATGCAGGTCCAAGATGAACTCTCACAGGAGTTTGGAGCTAAGTTGAAAGGTGGTCTCAGGGTTCAACATAAAGCTATATAAAGCCAATATAAAGCTCATTTTACAACATTGTGCTACATTTGGCATGAAATTTCTGTGAGATGCGGTGGCTGTGCCGCTTGACCGTGGTCCAAGGTTGGAGGGATTGATGCGTTTGTGCTCGAGGTGGACCGCAGGCGTTGCCTCCGGTAGTGAAGCAGTCCCTTGGATGTGCAGATACTGCATTCCAGACAATTACATATATCTGTATCTTTATGTATATATATATATACATATGAGCATTGTCATATCCGGAAATTCGGATTTCAGTTTATATTGCAGTTTCATCCCGCTACTACTGTACATGCATCCACGGCACATTGACGTGTGCTTTGAATTGCTTTTAATTGTTTTTATATGTTTTTATTTTTTGAGAGGGCATCGCGGAAAAAGCCGAGGCCTTGGACATGACAGTACCACCAGCGCTGCAGGCTGAACTCAGGCCCATTCCCTGATTAGCGATGAATGTTATATACAAATACTATGTGGCAATCTATGAACAAAATTGAAAACGCACGTGACAAGTAACAAATGAAGGAATAAGTATGTAGAACAGTAAATGAATGACTAAAGTTTTGACTAACTAATATGCTAGAATACAATATAATCTAGTATAGTATAACCTCATATAGTATGATAAATCATAATCACTGAATCCAATATCAAATAAGATAAAATAAGACGACATAACATAACACACGTACTTATGATGTATAGAATATCATGTAACAACACATAGTATGACACAATATGATATGATATCATGTGAGTTACTAGTGTGATTTAATGTGTTTTTATATGACATATATAGCATATGATACAACATACTATGATACCATATGATACAATATAAGGTGATTTAATGTGATTTAACCTGATTTAGCATATAATTTAGCATATGATATTACATAATATGATGCAAGATGATACAATATAATAATGTGGTTTAATGTGGTTTAATGTAATGTAATGTGATTCAATATGATTCCGATACAATAATAAATGTATTATTATTATACAATGTAATATATTATGATTCATCATAGTAAAATATAATGTAACATAATATATATATATACTACATCATAAGTTGCACAAGCTGCATGGGAAAACTGACAGCTCCGGCAGCTTCCAGGTCCACCAGCCGACCGCGTCGCTCATCATCTCGCGAGTCGGACGAAAGCAGAGAGAGGTGGGGCCATGCACGGCTGGATTTCCAGATGGGGAGGGATCGATACCCTCCAAATCTGATCCTAAATAAGTAATACAATACATAGTTATGTATATATATATATATAGGTGTATATATACATATATACATTGTGAATTCTGCATGGTCAACTTGGACACTTGGAGTGGATGCATCGTCGTTGCCGATATGTATAGGCTCAGGACAAGCCGATCAGGGGGTCGCAGTGCAGGGCAAAACGGAGCCATAGCGGTCAGGTGTTCTCTTGGGGCCAGGGGCCCATCATTGGAGATAAGGGGTCAGCGGAGCTACGGCTCACCGCTGCCTGGTTCCATCAGTGCGTGTGACAGTGGTGTCTGCATACACCAGCAGCGAAAGTGGGTAAGATCCAGGGATGTCAGGTGATCCTGCAACAACAACATCGGGATTGCCTCATGGTGGTACAAGCCATCTTCCATGGCATCTGATTCCTTCTTTCAAGCCCGGTGAGACGGACGTCAATGATTATTCGCGACGACTGGAATTTTTGGCTGATATTTGGCCTCAAGAGCACTTAGCTCAATTGGCCCCAAGGGCATGTCTTCTGTGTGAGGGGACAGCATTCCAGAAAGTGGTGAGATTAGACGCCTCCAAGCTGAAAGTTTCATCCACTGAAGGCATCAAGCTTCTGGTTCAGACCCTTGGTGGTGTATGGGGACAATCGAAACTGGAGACCAAATATGAACGTTTTGAGAAAGCTTTGTATGGGACAGTTCAGAAGAATGACGAAACCCACACGAGCTATGTAGCACGTCATGAGGTCCAGTTCGAAGAGCTGCTCAGTATGGGGACGAAACTGGAAGAGATGCGTGCCTATGTGCTTCTCAGGAATAGTGGCCTTTCCTCAGAGGACAAAAAGCGCATCATCATAGATTCTGGAGGTTCCCTAGAGTATGCCAAGGTCATCAGTTCCCTACAGCTACTGGGTTCACGATTCTTTGCTGAGGTACAGACAGGTGGACAGAAGAGTGCTGTCCGCACCAAGACGTATGATGTTCTTCATGCAGAGGACGCCGAACATGAAGGTGATGAGATTGATGAATCAGTCCTGCTGTCCTTTGATCAATTTGAGGACCCGGACATTGAAGCGATGATTGCCGAGGGCGACTCCGACGCCTTGACAGTATATCAGTTCGAGGAAGCATTGATTGAATCTCTTCAGAACGACAGCGAGGTTGCCACTTGCCTCAACGCCTATGTTGAGGCTCGAAAAAGGATCACAGAAAAGGTCAAGGGGCGTGGATTCTGGGTGCCGAGTAAGAACCACAAAGGAAAATCAAAAGGAAAATCAAAGGGTGGTTTCAAAAACAAATTCCGTAGACCACTGGCCCAGAGAATCATGGAATCTACTTGTAGATTATGCAATCAACCAGGACACTGGAAAGCAGAGTGCCCGTTGCGGAACAAGTCCAGTTCCAATCCGCCGGGCCAATCCTCTGCTTTTGCTGGAATGACGATTGTTGAATCGCCCCATGTTGAGCCTTCTGTGAACGTTGAAGGGCTTGCAGCTGATCCCAATGGTGATGATTGTGATGTGCCTCCACCAGATGCCACCGCGTTTGTAGCAGAGGAGCTGTGTTTCATGACCATTAGCAGCATGCCATGTCATGACAAAACTGTTTCAAAATCCATTAAATCCTTAGGTGCTGTACTTTCCAAGTGTTCCCGTCATTTTTTGGATCGCCTCCCAGCAGCATGCAGGAATGTGAATTTCCCGAAGACTGACCGCACTTGCGACCCCCTGAGGAAAGATCAGGATGTGAAATCACCATGCCATGTGTTGCCTGGTGAAATAATCTGTTTTGCATTGCATGGGACCCGAGGAATAGTTGACTTAGGAGCTAGCACTTCCGTCATCGGCCAACAACAGTTCTCAGAACTCTGTCGTGCCTTGCCGGGTTCCGTGAAAAACTCCATGAAGGAGTCAACCTGTTCCATCAGTTTTCGCTTTGGCAATGATAGCACAGTTGTGGGCAAGAGATCGGTTTTCTTTCCAGTTGGTCACAAATGGATTCGAGTAGTCGTAGTTCCATCCAACACTCCATTTTTGATTGCAAACAGTGTTTTCAGGTCTTTAGGTGCTGTCATCGATACTCAAGCCAATGTTATTTTCTTCAAAGAGCTGAACCGATCCGTGCCCATTCAGATCACAGAGCGGAAGTTGTACCATTTGGACCTGCTTGATCTGCTGACTCCAAATTCTGGTGTCCAAAATCATGCTGTGCAAGCCACCCTGACAGCAGTTGTAGATGAATCTCAAGTGGAATCTCAAGCCAAGTCTGACAGTTTTCAATCAGAAATCTCAGTGTGTCATGATTCACCATGTGTTTCAACCAGGATCGTTCAGAACAATCGGCTCAGTGTGCCCGTAGACATCAGTGGAACGCTACGATCAGCACATCACGATGTCCCAGTCCCAAGGATCGATGGATGCTCAGTTCGACATGTTGGCCGAACGCCTTCGCCGTGTGTCCCTGAACGAGGAAGCCCACGAAAGTCTGGAGCAGATCATGGCGATGCAACTCCCGGAATTGAAGGAGTGCACAATCCAGTTCGGCAAGACGTATCTGGGTCGAACATACGAGTCGATGATCCCGGAGACCAAGTACATGACCTGGTTCGCCGAAACATACAAGGACAGCAAGAAGCCTCAGCATGTCAAGTTTCTGAGGTTCATCCAACTTCGAGTGGAAGAGTTGGAACTCAAGCATGCGGAAGTCAAGAAGACCTTGCAGGCCAAGAGCAAGGCAGCTGCCAAGTCCAAGATGTCGTCTCCGCCGATCGATCTGGAGTCCGACGAGGAGGTGGATGTGAGCTGGGATCAAGTGCCCGACGACAATGCTCTCGAGATGATGACCATGCAGAATCGCATGGCGGAGATGGAGGGTGTTCTCCAGCAGCTGCTCCACCATCTGAGGCCTCCGACCGGCAGTCAGCCACAGTAGATCGATCTGAAGATGCTTGTGAAACCAGTCCTGGAATTCCTGTGCAGACCTTGCTTTTGACTGACCTGTGTGAAGCATGGCAACAAACATGCCCCCAAGAAACGATCGATCCTATGAGCCATGATTATGATGTTGGGGAAAACATCTTTCATAGCCAATTGTGTAATCCGATTGCAAAAGAAATGTGGCAATATTTTGCCTCAAAGGGTATCTTTCCTGATTCACCATTACTCAAAACTTACAGAGCCGATGTTCTTGAAGTCTATTGTAGTCCCGAAAGCCGCTTGACTCAACAGGCTAGAGCACAAGGTCTGTGGGCGGAACGCCATAGCATCCAGGATGGTGACTTGGATCGACAGACAGGTCGATTCAGATTGTATGACCGCCTTCTGAAGCTCCGGCCTCGTCACATCTGGCTTGCACCACGATGCCGTGCTTGGTGTCGCTGGAATGTTCTGAACATGCAGAAGTCTCCCGAACTGGCTCATAAAATTATGCAAGACCGCCAAGATGATCAGGTTCACCTCCAATTGTGTGATGCCATTTTTGAGTTCCAGACATTCCGACATTCCAGTAGCCATGCCCATTTAGAGCAGCCGGCAGGATCCGAAATGTTGTACCAAGAAGAGATGGAACGTCTTTTGTCTCAAGCTTGGACAGCACGATGTGACATGTGTACTGCTGGAAAGCTTCGTCATCCGGTCACTTCACTGCCATTGCAGAAGGGCACCCAGATTGTGACCACCTCACAGATCATGTATAGAAGTTTGGACGTCCTGAAATGCGATCATCAACATGAGCATGATCAAGTCGCTGGTTCCTTTCGAGACCCCAAATTAGGCCGGATTAATGTCTCCCAGTACACTGAACTTTACACTCGGGTATTTGCCACCAAAGTTGCCCGTAAGTGCAGTAAACAGGTGCAGGAACGTTCCAAATCATGCCTGGAAGATGCTCTGGCTGTGCGAGCAAGAACCGATGATGGTGAAAAGACCCATAACAAACGACCGAAGTTGAATCACCGAAAACAATCCGATACATCAAGTCCACAACAAACAAGTGAACATCCTATGCACAATTTCCTTCAACTTTCCTTGACACATGCTCCAAAGGTGGGCAAACGGTATGTCACTCAAGGTGCAGTATTTCAACATGCCCAACAATTGTTTCCTGAATATCAACTCCATGGACTTGAATTGTGCAAAGGTGCTGATCGATTGCGGACACCTCCTGTAGAACTCAGTTCACAAAAGTGGCCTCTTCGCTTTACTCTGGGGATTAAACGAGACGGGACAGGATACTACATGGATGAACACTGGGAAGAATGGGGTCGTATGACTAGGAAGAATCTGATTCGCAATGGAACCCCATCTAGGCTCATGGTAACCTTGTTTGCCCGGTTGAAGCCAAGTCATGTTGAAAGTGATCCGTCTCAGCCAGCATCCTCGACAGATGATCCTCCTGCGAAGCGACAATGTGTTCGCTCAAACGAATACAGCTCAGAGCCACGAGTCGAAGAACCCGTGTCTCCCGAAGTGAGTTTCCAGGAATTGGTAATGCCGAAGCCGTCCCCTGAAATCACATCCGAACATCCTGAGCCTTCCAAGAATCGTCATGGTCCCAAGTTCATGATGTTATCATCCGAAGAACGACAACAACTCCTCCGTATGCACCATAACTTAGGTCATCCTGATGCCGTGGTGTTAGGCAATGTTCTTCGTGATCAGGGGTGGCCTCAAGAGGCAATTGATGGAATCCGCGACATGCATTGTTCAGCATGTTTTGAGCGACAGCAGCCTCGTTTGTCACGACCCAGCCATCTTGGAGCACCGAGGAGTTTCAACGATGTTGTGGCGATGGATGCCGTAACCTGGACAAGTGATCAAGGTCAAGAGTACTTGTTTTATCACATGATTGACACTGGCACAAATTTCCAAGTTGCTTTCTTTTGTGAACAGCGTCCAACATCACGACAATTGATCCGATTGATTATATAATCAACATTGGATCAGCTGGGCAGGACCAATGAAGCATTTGCTCACTGATAGTGCCGGTGAATTTTGCAGCGAAGAGTTTTGTACATTTCTCCAAGGCATGGATATCCAAGGAAGTGCGATTGCCGGGGAAGCTCATTGGCAACTAGGTCGGTGTGAGAGACATGGATGGATTCTTCAAACGATGTTGGATAAGTATCAACAAAGCCAACCAATCACCAATGAAGATGCTTTCGAACAAGCCCTCCAAAGTTGCTGTGCTGCCAAGAATAGCTTGTCCCGACATCGGGGATACAGTCCCGAAATTCTGGTCCTTGGTAAGTCCCGCCATGTCCCGGCGTCAAATATGAATGATCATGTCGATTCGGCACAACTCATGGCTGACCAAGCTTCAGAAAACGATCCTTCTCAGTGGACGCCTGAAATTCAATGGTTTATGCAAAACCTTCAAGTTCGTGAAGCCGCAAGATCAGCCTTTGTGAAAGCCGATCATGACATGAAGTTGCGCCGATCACTCCTCCGGCGACAGAGGCCTTCCCGAGAGCAATTTGTCAATGGTCAATGGGTTATGTACTGGCGTGCTGGAAAAGGGAATGCTCCTGGATCATGGCGTGGGCCTGCCAGGATCATTATGACCGAGTATCCCAATGTCATTTGGTTGACACACATGAGTCGTTTGTACAGATGTGCACCCGAACATGTTAGAGCACTGTCAGAACGGGAAGACCAAGATGTTCGCTCAGGAGCTCTTTCTGAGCCCAGTGGATTTCCTATGCCTGAGGGCACTGCCAGCCAATTGGGATCAGGAGTGTTTCAATATCATGATTTGCATCCGGGAAACTCCAATCAGAATCAGCCCAACACAATGAACGTTCACCTATCACAGAATCACCAGCACTCTCCAGGCAACCCCAGTCCACCTGAAATCGTCATTGAAAATAATGGTCCCGTAACTCATAATCCAAATCCCGATAATCCCATGCCCAATGTATCACCACCTGTGATATCCGATAATGTCATTCAACCTGATTCCGAACCTGATGCTGCCAGTCCAATGCCGAACCCTGAAACTCCCCATGTTGTTCCGGCTGAAACCACCGTTGTTCCGAATCCTGTCGAAGTACCGGTGCCGGACACAAGTGACTCAGATAGCGAAGACTGTTTGCAGTCATGGCACGATGGCGAGAAGGACACATGGGAGGTATCCGGAAATCAGCTTGTTCGCTGGCATGTCGAACCTCGACTCAAGCCCTTCTTCCCAACTGATAGTCTCAACTGCCCAATTCCTTGTGAGTGGTTGGAAGAGAGTCGAGAAACACGAGCCCAGACTCTGCAGGGTTTTGAATGGAATCATCATGACACATGGAGAAACAACATCAAAGCACATCAATCCTTTCCTTCACTTTGGACCGGAAAAACCCTCTTTACCATCAAAACACAACACCGTGAGCAATGTCCAACACAACAGCAATACATACACATGTGTCAAGCCCAACCAATTCATGGATATGAAATGGAAATCATCCTCACAGTGGAAGATCTTCAGAGATGTGGAAATCAGAACATGGAAGACCAAATTGCCTTCTTAGCATCCAGTGCAAAGAAACAACGGTCTGAAGTTCGGGAGAAGGACTTGACGCCCAGTGATCGAGTGCTCTTTCAAGGTGCAAAGGCCAAAGAGATAGCTTCTTGGCTGTCGACAGAGACAGTGCGTAGGATAGCTAGGAGCCAGATTCCCGAAGAGCAGATACTCAGAGCCCGCTGGGTTTTAACTTGGAAGCCCCAAGAACCTAGTCCTCACAATCCTGATGCCCCTTCCCACAAACCAAAGGCGAGGTTAGTCATATTGGGGTACGAAGATCCCAATTTGGAATCTATGGCAAGGGATTCCCCAACAATGGGAAAGGATTCCCGTACACTAATCCTCCAGTATGCCGCATCAGCCAAGTGGCGTATCAGAAGTTTCGATATCCAAACCGCGTTTTTACGCGGTAGTCGAAATGATGGTAGGTTGCTAGGAATGGACCCCCCAATAGAGATGAGGGAATACATGAAACTTCAGCCATGGGAGTGTTGCGAGCTCCGCAAATCAGCCTACGGGCTATGCAACGCACCGCTGCTATGGTACGAAGAGTTGAAAGCCGCTTTGCTATCTCTCAACTTTGTAATCTCTCCCTTGGATCCATGTGCCTTTGCATTGCCTCGCAAAGATCAGAAGGGCATCCACGGAATAGTTGGAGTTCATGTGGATGACGGCTTGGGGGCAGGGGATGAAACTTTCAATAAAGCTATTGCCAAGTTGGAGGAAAGATACCCTTTTGGAAGTAAGATGGAAGGTGAGTTCGTTTTCACAGGTATCCATGTCAAGCAGTTTTGGGATGGTCGCATTGAACTGGATCAAACCAAATATATTGAAGATATTACTCCAATTGAAATTGAAAGATCTCGAAGGGCACAACATGATGAAGTGATCACAGAAAAGGAGCGACAGGCTCTTCGTGCCTTGGTTGGTAGTATACAGTATGCTGCCACTAATACGAGACCGGATCTGTCGGCGAAACTCAGTCTTCTCCAAGCAAAGATCAATTCAGCTCAGGTGCGAGATTTACTGGAAGGCAACAAGTTGCTACAGGAGGCCAAACAGTTCAAGGACACCAAGATTACGATTCAGAGTATACCTCTTGAAAATCTTAGGTTTGTTTCCTTTTCAGATGCCTCATTTGCGACTCGCGCCAATTCTCAGTCACAGAAAGGATGTCTCATACTAGCAGCTTCCAAAGAGATCGGTGAATGGCAATCTAGCATGGTAAGTCCCTTGATTTGGTATTCACGAAAGATCGCAAGAGTTGTTGGTAGCACGTTGGCATCCGAGACCTATGCCCTGAGTGGTTCAGTTGATCTATTGTCATGGCTGAGGATTCAATGGTCATGGTTTTGTCAGCCCAGTGAGCTTTGGAAAGATCCTGAAAAGTGTCTCTCCGAGTGTCCCGAAGCCTTTGCAATCGTGGACTGCAAGTCCTTATACGATTTAATCCAGAAGACTACAGTGCCTCAATGTCAAGAGTACCGAACTATGCTGGAGGCATTGATTATCAAAGACAGGATTCGTAACGGCATTTCCATCAAGTGGGTTCATTCAGCTGCTCAATTAGCTGACTGCCTCACCAAGTCAATGGACGGTACTCCTCTCAGACGTTTTCTGGAGCAAGGGCGCTGCATAATCCATGATGTTGACGAAGTTTTGAGAGCCCGTGCAGACAAACGAACCAAACAAATGTGGATGAATCAAATAGCAAATGGGGAGCACTCAACGACATAGACTCTTGATCTGCGCATACATCCTGTGGGGAATTTTCGGCTTTGGTCACAGTCATCCATTTTTCTTTCCTGTGGACTTGATCGACTCTGCATTCTCAGTTCGATGTGGGAAATCCGAAATCTTCGTTTGAATTTTCTTTGATTTTGGAAAAGAAAGAATTTTGACGAGTGTGAATTCTGCATGGTCAACTTGGACACTTGGAGTGGATGCATCGTCGTTGCCGATATGTATAGGCTCAAGACAAGCCGATCAGGGGGTCGCAGTGCAGGGCAAAACGGAGCCATAGCGGTCAGGTGTTCTCTTGGGGCCAGGGGCCCATCATTGGAGATAAGGGGTCAGTGAAGGGTTCCTCTGCTACCAGTTTAATAATACATATATATATATATACATATATATATAGATACACCTATATTATCTTATGATTACTTCTGTCCGAATATACTATTGTACGATTTTTTTCATTAACCCCCATTTGCCAGCTCTTTAATGTTCAACAGGGTACGGGCTTTTGACACACAGCCGTATGTTTCCATTTTCCATGAGCAAACTTTTCATTCTCCAAAACTGACACAGATTCATTCAGTC
The DNA here is from genome assembly GCA_003297045.1 of Symbiodinium sp. clade C Y103. Classification (NCBI taxonomy): domain Eukaryota; class Dinophyceae; order Suessiales; family Symbiodiniaceae; genus Cladocopium; species Cladocopium sp. clade C. Next base: position 409,207 of record BGPT01000200.1, read on the forward strand.
TCTTCCCATGTGGAGGGTGGGCAGCACTACGTTGAATTTGCCAGAGCCGCGGCCAGAGCGTCCACCACGCCCATCAGAAAGGCTGGTTCTCAGTCTGAAACCAGATTCCAAATTTTGCACCTCCCCTGCCGTGCACTCTGTTTGACTATGATAGCCACTTGCGCCCTGAGATTTACACTGGCATATCAGGAGACCAATGCTGCACGTCGGCACCTCCTTCTCAAGGGACCCTGACCAGGCAAGGAACTGCAAGGAGATGCAAGGCGCTGCATCAATCTACCACAGCTGCCCTGTTTTGATCCGTTGTGCACGTTACCATCGTTCCCGTAGCAGGTCGGCCGCAACCGTGTCGTCACCTCAGTCCAAGTGTGCTGGAGCTGGCAACTGGGGACTTTGTGTAACCGAGGCTGGCACTGCAACATCCATTCGCCAAAGAAGGCCGTGGTATGCGTTCATTGCCATCCATCGCTACCGATGGATCTCAACACATCAGTGACACATCAAGATTCGCAAGACTCAGCAAGACTCGTCAGGCAGCACCGACTTCTGGGACCCAAAAAGGGCCTTGCTGCCGAGCGCTCAATCAATTGACCAGAAATTCAGCAATGCTGTTTCGGCAGTATTGTCAGTTGACTGGGCAGCTTGAAATGGTTGAGGTTCATTTTGGACACGAGAACTGGAATATGGCCTGTCCCTTACATTCAACTCGCCAGGGCTGGATTCAACTGAAGACCTGCGTTCAGTTTTGCCCTCTTCCCCTTTATGCCTGGACCTTCAAACATACCTAGAATGTCTTAGAAGAAGGGGAGCAAAATTCAACTTTGCAACTTAAATCGAGTGGTTACCAGAAGGTATATACTCTTTTCAGAAAAACGAGTGGAATCACCAAAAAGCACTTCTCTGGATGGCTGGGCCAGCTCCACTTACAAAACGTGCAGGGTTTGGAGTGCAAAACGCATGCGAAAAGTAAAAAAAGTCAAACACGTGCAAAACACAACATGTGCAAAACACATGCGCAAATCAAAAAGGTGCAAGCGCGTTCCATTCGAGGGTGGTGCGCATGAATTTGCAAGTCTTGGGTGCAAACAGTAAAAGTTACGAGTCGTGCAGAGACTTGTCTGCATGTCTGAAATTTCACCTACCCAAACGATGTGCAACAAATGAAGGCCCTGATGTTCTTGGAACTGTGTTGACCAACCTTACAATGTCAGTTGGCTAGGTGTTGAGCATGATGATCGGAATCCGAATGGCAGTTGGACGATCAGAGCACCTTGGCGAGATACAGAGATGTTCTTGACAAAATTGCACGGGCTTTCAGTGAAAGGAAACAATTGGATTCGTATCATTCGTTTTCCCACCGCATGAAGGTGCGTTGCGCAGACGGTCAATATGTCCACATTACAATTGTCCTGTATATCTTGGAATATCTTGGGGATGCAGCTGCAGTATGATCGTGGTGCCGTCGTGATGGCTTGCCGGACCAGGAATGAGATGAAGCGAGAATTGCAGCCAGTAGACTTTATCATGAAGGACTCTCATTCTGGGTTCCGCACTTTGATGATTTGGACCTGGATGCGACCAACACAATGTTCTTGCAAGCATCAGTCCCAATGGCTTCATCTTGCCACAGCCTGGAAAACGTATGCCATTTGGTTCAAGACAAGGGGCCGTTACACATGACACATGACGTCAAAACAGGTCCCTCGCATATGGCTGAACTTCAAATGCAAGATCAAGAGCCCAAGAAACATTTCTACCAGCCACCTCTTCTCGCCGCAGGCGACACCAAAAAAAGCAGAAACCCGTTACCCAAGAAAGCAGATCCCGAGATTCCGGTTCGTGGGTTGAACTTGGCCGACTCTGCTTAGTGGCTTATTGGTGCCATATTCTTGCTTGCCTCTGCCACGTCCCAAGTTGAGCACTGGATGATTGTTGCCGTTGTCCTGCTCATGACGTTTTGTTTGTCCACGACTTGTACAGACATCAGGTGGCCTTGAAGCTCAGCTTGGGCAGCTGCAATGCCGGACCGAGCAGACGTCCAGTAGCCAAGTAGAAATGGTGGCTACCCAGCTACCCTAAATGGGCCCCCAGATGAATAAAACCCAAGCAGTAGATCTTGCAGGCCTTGGTGACTCGGTGCCTGTTTTTAGGGACAGATACTGACACAACTGACATACCCATATCATCGATGTTACAGAAGGCTGGGTTGGTGAAGCGCTGCTGGAGCATCCCTTGACATCCCCTGTTCACCAGGACGAACCCTTTGATCCATGGGCCTCTGCCGCTGCAGATGGGACGTCTGCTGCAGTCATGAAATCTGCGAAGAAGAAGCTGCTTGGCAGTGGCCGCAGGTCAAATCTGCCCCGCACCTGAAACATTCTGGTCAAATTTCAAGTGTGTAACAACTCATGCCAACCTTCAAGCATCTATCCGTGAGTGATCAGAGCCGCTGGGTGGGCACCACGTTCAGATTGGCGCCCCAATATTCCTCAGCAGACAGATGCCTTGCATGAATGTGAGCTCCTGGGTAAAGTTGGAGACCTCATGTAGAATATCTGGTGCGGCAACAAGTTGGGTGGAAAACATCTAAAAGTCTCCAATCTCTAGCACCATCTGCACGCCAAGGGATGCCTGGGGCAGCTTTAGAGCAGGGGAAGCAGAAGCGCTTTCTGACTCGGAAGCAGCAAAACCCAAACAAGGCTCGTTCAATCTGCACTTCAATCCTGTTTCTGTGGGTTGAATTTTTGTGCTTGTCCTGATGACCTGATCTGCGACTTGCTTCATGTGATTTTCTTGGTTCAAATTGCTTCAGTTCTGTTAACATACATCCCCTGGACAGCGTGGGCAATCGTCAATGTTCTCGTCAGAGGAAAGAAAAAGAAAGGTGGCGACAGCAAGAAGGTGCGAGATGGAATCCGTCATTTGTGAACTTGCACATTGCTGTCATACACTTACAGTATCTTTCGTCATATGGTTCTCATGCATCCTCATGCCCATTTGATTTTGTTTGATTCAACCTGATCAACCCTGCAGCCTGCTGGGCCATCCGGACCTAACCTGGCAAGAAAGCGCTGCTTGGCAGCAGTAGTCGTGAAGCTTACCTTTAGAAATGGAAGAACAGGACGACAAGATGCAGCACTTTGCCGGTGCTGGAGGTTTATATTTCTAAAATATACCTTTCCGTGGAATCTGGCTGAGGTGTAACAGATTCCAAAGTCAGCGGAGTTGTTGAGTCATGGACAAACTCCTATGGTTGCTTGGCATCAGATCCTTTCAATGCCTCCAACACTCGAACACTGTTTTGGAGATTTCCATGGCAAAAACAGAGCTTGACATGTCTCGGAATTTTCTCCGAATCTCACAGAGTCTGACAGAATCTGACAGGACTGAGATTGATCAAATGGATTGACTCTAGGATCCTCTGGCAGCATTTTGCCTGGTCTTGCTTGGTCTCCTGCCAGGCTGGATTCGGCCTTTTCAGCGTGTGAACCATCCGAAGGCAGGCAAGCACGGAGGCTGGTGGTGTTTCCCATTGGGCAGAACGCCGTGCAATGCGACGCGCTTCTTGGTGCCATGCAACTGGAACTGATGACCCAACTTGTGCTGCACAGGAAAAATCTACATCCATGGCAAAGATGTCAAGGGTGGTCTGGGGCAACTTGGCACTGGAATGGTAAAGTCCCTGAGGCTCACAACTCTGCTCTTGCCGAGGTTAGGATTCGTCGTAGATGTTGTCACTACATCCTTGACCTTTCGAAAAAAGTACAAAAACACATACATACATTATCATACATTGACGGTGCTTTTGTATTTGCATATGAAAATACACACACGCACACACACACACACGTATATATATATATATACCCTAAGTGTCCAAGTGTTAAATTTCACGAGGTCTTGGGATTTTGGATTTTTTTGGGCACAGTGGGTTTTAAAGTCAAAATGCATTATTTGGTGCAACCTACGCGCAGGTGGGGTCGCAAGAAAAAGTGTTGAATGTTGTAGTTTTGTTGAATNGTGCAACCTACGCGCAGGTGGGGTCGCAAGAAAAAGTGTTGAATGTTGTAGTTTTGTTGAATGAGTAGTACGTAGGTAAAAGTAGCCTTCCAGGAAAACTGAAAACAGTCGGAAACAGTCGGGAAACAGTCGGGAAACAGTCGGGAAGCAGTCGGGAAGCAGTCGGGAAGCAGTCGGGAAGCAGTCGGGAGCGTTCAGGCATGATCATGCCAACAATTTTTCAAAAAAAAAGTTTCCGCGCAATACCTCTTTTTTTTTTTAAAGGTCCAACGGGAACCAGTTGGAACCAGTTGGGAAGCAGTTGGGAACAGTTGGGGGCTCGTGCCTTGACTCGGCAGAAAAAGTGGTANACTGCTTCCCGACTGTTTCCCGACTGTTTCCCGACTGTTTCCGACTGTTTTCATTTTTCCTGGAAGGCTACTTTTACCTTCGTACTACTCATTCAACAAAACTACAACATTCAACACTTTTTCTTGCGACCCCACCTGCGCGTAGGTTGCACCAAATAATGCATTTTGACTTTAAAACC
>BGPT01000201.1:148-31882 GCA_003297045.1 Symbiodinium sp. clade C Y103
ATCAAGTGAGTTGCTAATCAAGTGAATTGCTAATCAAGTGCTAGACATTGAATTGCTCCGTAACACGGAAGTATAGACTTCTAAACTTCCTTCGATGATCTCCTTTTTGGTTTCTGAAATCCGCGTTTTTGTTGGTTAAAATCCCCCCTTGTGGCTCACTGACTCACAACATGTTGACAGGGTGGTCCGCTCTCACACGTTTGTGCGAACATCGTTTAATGGATGTCCGAGAGAGGTCAAAACCTTTTTTTGTTTCGATAAAATTAGGATTTTATCCGTCTATTTGGATTAAGAACATGAGTTGTGCAAGCCCATGTGGGATATTCATCTCTTCTCAGCTTTTGCTGCTTCATATCCCCAACACATCGGGCCTTTGTCCGAAGGTGTAGGGGCAAGGCCTAAAACATGGCCAGGTTTAAAACCATATTGTCCCTATCAAAATGGCCATGAAGTGGGGTAAATCCAACCCATTTTCATTTTCCAACCGTGCTGATTCTATATCCGATCATATACCATTGTAGTCCATCTGCTATTACATCATGCATATATATATATATATACATACATATAATATATATATATACAAATACAAACATGAAAAAATGATATCTATATGTATATATTGCAAAAATGTGTGTATGTGTGCCTGAAAATGGGGTACAAAACAAAAATGCAACGGTGCATCACCATTTTCCCTAAAGCTACAAGTGTTCGGGCGCCCTAGTTTTGAACAAGCCCATATCTACGATAAAATTGTTGCCCATATCCCATCAGTATTCCACGGTGTTGCAGCCCAAGTTTGATGTCGTCCCATGGCATCCAATTGTATCACCTCCATGGATGCGCAGAGTCAGTTTACTGATTACTGGTTCGTTATAGCCCAGTGTAATCAAGTTCTGAGGGGATATAAGTCGATTAACTACCCTCCGATAATCAAACATGGCAATGAAAAATCCACCATTTGATCATTTTCCCATTTGAATATTCAATTCATTCGGGGATGTTCCATTATCTAAGTAACCTGGTGCTTCATCTCACCATCGATCTTCAGTCAGTCCTGTGTCGCGTCTGCTTTGGCTCGAAGCAAGCGGCGTAGGAGGTCAGCATCACCCAGCTCCGCGGCAAGGTGAATGGGCCTCACCTGCCACATCAACGGGGAAATCCTGGTTTTTGTATTGGGAAAAATGAATAGAAATGATAGAATATACCAAGAAAAGTGACATCATCTGCAGTTTCAATCTTGCCAAGCATCATATCAGAACAAAAAATTGCATACAATTGATGTTGGCAAAGTGGAGTTTTTCATCAGTGCCTCCACATTTTATCTAGGGAAGTATCTGCATTTTTTTCATGGGGAAGTCATTTATAGTGACCTGGATACTTGGAGGGGCCATCCCACGGATTTTGCCGATTTTCAGGTCATCTCAGCAATGGGAAATCCCCATGGTTCATTGGAAAAGCGGGGTGATTTCCCAGCCATCTTTGCTTTACCAAAGGGTGTTTGGAAAGATTCCCAATCCCACCCATCATGGGCTTTGGTCCATGCCTCGCTGAATGATGACCCCAGGGACAGTCCAAGGGGCGTTTTTGAAGTGCGTCCCAACGATATTGATGGTGAATTAAAGTGAATTATGATGAATTATGGTAGTTTTCTGTCTTTTGCGAGGTTCACTTTAGACTATGATGGGTGGAAGAAATCCTGCACCACCTTGGATGGGTGCAACTCTATAAATAATGGGATAAACAATTTATCAACTGGTGCAGGATTTCTTCCATCCACAGTTGTAAGGCCTATCTTAAAGGATACAACTCATTTAATATCCCGAACATACTGCCTTATATGTCACTGGACCTCTATTTCAGGTACCTGAATATCTCATATATGGATCAATGATATATCTAGATTTTTTGTTGGCAAACGAGGAATTACGTCGGAACAAATCAGGATGTCCCATCGCCGCTATTAAACTACAAGTGCCTGGAGGCAATGGCCCACTGGAATGATGACCATTATGCCATAAGGGCGACTTTTCCGGGGCGACACCCGGAATGGATCAGCCAGCTTGTCCAGAGTTGAGATGGTTTCAATATGTTTCAACAAAATAGAAGTTCGGCACAAGCTGCTGGTAAGGAATAATACCGTCTTCTGACTACAATCACTTGAAGATGCTTGATACGACAAGTTCGTGTTCGATATTGGTGATTACTGATTGGATGGAAGGTCTCTAAGCATTGGAGCTGATTTCCACTACGGCGGCGTTGAGAATTCAGGGTTCAAGAATGTTGTTGCTCATTGTTTGGTTGTCTGTCCATGTTTTCTTGGTCAATACCTCCAATAGTGCTTCCCTTCCATCAATCAAACATGGCAGACTTTGGAAACTTCCCGGCAAGGACCCTGCCTGCTCCTTTCGTCCATGATGCCCCAATCGCTGCGCGTTCACATCGTCTTCAAAGAAATGATTCACATGCAGAAAGTCAATGAGGTCCTTGGGTATACCACAAGGGATGCGGATGTGGCATGTCACAGGCGCCTTGACCAACGACAATCGAAATGGGTAGTTGTATAGATAAACAGATATATATATATATATACATGTACGTAGTACGTAGGTGCATAGTTTATAAATATTTATAAACTAAGAAATAGTAGGCACTCATCATCGCGGTTCCCCCTTGGGAAACACACTTCGTCAACTCATGATTACTTCTGCCGGACTGAAAAAGACCACAACACTCCCCGAAGAAACAAAAAATGAAAGCATCCTCCCAGCTGTTTCCAACATTCCAACCACCAGGTTCAAGGCAAGTTTCCATCTCCTTGAGAAACTGCTCTGCTTTTCGCTGTTCCGACACAGCTCTGGCCGTTTTTCTGAGTTTCTCCTTACCAAATTTGCCAACTTTGTCACCGGTAGGAGTCGTAGGCTCCACAGGTTTGGCGGTTGGCACAGAGTTCAATGCAATCTGCATGGCTGAAGGACAGATCAATACGCGGAGCACCTCTGAACTGATAAATCTGAGAAACTGCGGCCAAACACAAGGAGAACTGCAGCCTAGAGGGTGAACCGGGACGCAGAAAGCAGGTTCAAGAAAATTCAGATCAGTCCCCCAAATCCACTGGTTTGCCATCATCATTTCCCCCCAACAAAAATCTTGCCATAACCAGGGGGGGGTATACAGTTTATAGCCCAGTTTTAGGTACCCCAAAGATCATCCGGCTCAGGAAGGCTGAATGGGTTTAGCTTGAGGTTTAACCAACTACAAATACCCAATATTACACATAGTTCATCATATTTCCACATGTTCCCAGTTTTTTTTGGTACCCCAATTTCTGCAGCGGCACTCCCGGAAAATCCCCGCAGACCCCGGGCACGTCTCTTCAGCCTTCGTTTCCACATCGTCCTGAGGCGGCTGCTGATGTGGGAGCCATCCAAAGCCAGAAACCGACGATCAGGACCATGTGGGGATTGTTTATATAACCCATAAAAAATGGTGATTTTGGGGATGGTTTCTGAAAGTTGGTTTACCACATTACTTCTGATGAGTCTGGCCCACTCAAATTGATTTACCACCCCAAAATGTCATGCTTCCAATCTCTGGATTCCCGCACCTTCAAAACCCACCCCTGACTGGTGCCACAGCCCTCTATTTACAGCTCCGCAGGCATCACACGTTGACGCTTCACACAAGCGAGATCGTCCAGCTTGGACAACGCCACGTGAAACTGTTCCTTCAACTGCTCCCCACTGGCACCAGCGCCACTAGCATTGGGCGGTGCCTCACGCCAAATGCGAATGTTTGATTCGAGCTACCCAAATTTGGGCAAAACTGGGAGATGATTGGGATTATAACCCAGAGAATGTCATTAATGTCAACACATCTGAGATGTGATCGAAAAGACTGGTCCGTGAAAGTCCGAGAGAACCGTTGGACTTTTGGGTCATGCCACCGGGCACAGTACCAGACTGAAAAAGACAAGAAATTCATCAGATTTGTGGATATAAAAACCACTTCATCAGACAAAAATGCGGAAAAGCAACAAACATGCAAATATCACCAACTGAAACCGACAAACGATTGAATCGATCCATGATATGTTGCAGGTTTTACAGGTTGTTCCCCATTTACAAATTGGTTCCCCCACTGAAATGTTTGCTGGTTCAACAGCAACATTGCTAGTTCGATATATCTACCATCTAATCGAACAGCTATTGAAGCTATTTCAACCAACTTCGCTACCATAAATTGAGCGTATACTATGGGCCAGTAAGATAGAAGATGTTCGACAAGAAATTCAGCTAGAAGTTGCGAATTTTGGGGTCGTCCAGAGCCATCTCAAATGGAGTTGATTAAATTTCATAAATCCTCATTTTTGTTGATTACATTCCCGTTTTTCTTGGCGAAATCTCCCATTTTCCATGGGCACCATCTACCCACCATGGATCCTCAACGGTGCCCGGCCGTGCCTGACTTTGCACCGGACTCTGCGAAGACTCAGGTGAATCCTGGTGGAGGGAGTGATCAATCCATAGACATCATAGTGATAAATCCATGTCCATCCATGTCCATGATTTTTTTTGGAAAACTGAATTCACGTAAAAGACTGACATCGGAATTCAATCACTGTTCCAAATCTTTTTCGAGAGTTATTCCATTGGGAACCCATAGTTACGCCAGGGCAGTTTCAGGTTCGCTCGCATCCGTCGGACCAGTCCCAGACCCACAAATTGAAACCCAAAAAAACACTGCTGGTGACAAGAAATCACAAGAGTTCGATGGCTAAATCCCTAGTTCATGATTGTCAGGTCCCCAAGTTTTAATTGTTAAATCTCAATTCTTGGCCTAGGCTGGGTTGAAATCTCATTTTCCCCCGATTCATGGGCACTTTGCTTGGATATCGTTTTGACACAGCCACTTGGGTCTAAAAACCGCAAGTGGGCGAACAAATTGCCAGTTCTGAGCATGCTAAGTCTACTCAGCAGGGAAGCACCACTGATGCAGCTACTGGGAAGACATTGTCTCCTCCTTTTCAGCCTTCGTGCCATTTGCGCCTTTGCTTTTGGCTTTCACCTCACCCCCGGCAGGCAGCCTTTCACCGGCGAGGCTTTGAACCCCCCTAGTGACGTGGTGAACAGCAACTGGACCTGCCTCATTCTGCGCTTTTCCCTTGGCTTTGGCCTTCGCCTTGCTTTTGGCTTTTGGTTCCTGGAGACCCCGGGAAGAGGGTTGCAAAACCCAAGATGAATATGATTAGGACGAGACAAGGAAGAACATCATTTCTTAGTACGACTGCCCTTCCTTTGGGCCAACATGATCGGATGGTTGCACCATCCCAGCCGAATCTTCGTCCAATTCTGGATCATCATCCAAGGCAAAGATTGGAAAAATACGAAGTGGCAAAATAAACATGACACAGGCAGATTGGGTAATGGCTCCGGCAGTTCTTCATTTCGATGGTCGAAAATCCACATTTTGGTGGTTCCCCCAGCCTGCTCCTCAGCTTTCTGTGACTTGGGCCTTTGGCAATGGACTCTGGAGAAGTAACCAAAGGGTGGAAAACGGAGAGATATGAAGAAGCCGATGTGGATTTGTCCATAAGAATGGGGTATACAGTATCCCAAACTGACAATCATATAGTGAGGAAACTGATGATAGTTCATCCATTCACATTTGGGGTACCCTATTTTGAGAGAAAACCACATGTTGAATCGTTAAAAACCTGCAATTGTGGTGCAAACAGACATCGATATTCTTCCTTCCTCCAATCGTTTTAAAATTTTATTTTAAAGTAGCACTAGATGCACACCGAAGGAACCCTTTGGTGGAATGTGACTCGGATCTATTCAGAAACATTGGGGTGCCAAAAATTGAAGGTATTTGATAAAGGGATTTGACATGATTTAACATGAACTAAATGTTTGTTATCTAGAGCTTTCTCTGATCTTTGATCATTTTTGGCATCTTCAACTGAATCCAGGAGCTCGGTACTGGGCTCACGACCCTTCCAAGCTATAGCCTGCGAAAGCTAAGTTTGGGCAAGGGACTCTCTCTGGGACCTTAAGGATACCCAACAAATAGCCTCGGGTGTCATCGTGGCAAGCTGGAAATCCCCGTGGCCTAAATGGAGGTCTGGTTCGCTGGGAATATCATCGAACTATACCTGCTGGACGTTCCAGCCATGTTTGATTACTTTAGGGTGTGTTGAAAATAGCTGCGCTTAGGTCAGTATATCCCCATATATTTTTTAGTATCCATCCAGTCGGGGTCCCCAGAAATGGCTGCGGATGCACTTTCCATTGGACCCCCAGTTTTGGATTTGTTTCATTCCAAAAACCACAAGATTTGCTATGCAGTGGTACCCCAATTTTGACCTGTAACGAAGTGATTTCACATAAATTGCTGATAATTTTGCGTGTTTTCACTTCTACTCATTTTGGAGTTTGAGATTGAAATAGGGGTGTTTTGAGGCCAATCTGCGGGTCTCCTGCAGACCCTGGCAATCCTCTGACTGCCCACATGGTGTCTATGAAGCGATGGCTCATCGTATTGAACGACCAAAGACAGTAAGAAACGAACAAAAAGTCAACATAGCTACAGAAAATTGCCATTTATAGATTTATAGATGATTTGCCTATAAAAATTGATGTTCTTCCAAAAACTGACCAGTCTGGGGGTCCCACTTGGGTCCCACATAGGGTCCTAAGCATGTCCCAAGTTTGGGGACATTCCTCCTTCCTTTCTCCGCCTTCAAGAGCAGTCAACAGCGCCTGCAGGGGATGACCAGTTGATTCGACAACGATCCCGGTCCTGTGAGAAGTTTGTGGTTTTCATATGTGTTTATATGTTTTCATATGTTTTCATGTAGATCTTAGTGGATTAGATATGACTAGATATGATAGTGATTTGATTAGTGGGGTTTCCCCTTCTTCCCACTTTTCTTGAGTCAAGATTCTTCACTCTCCAGGGGAACAAAGAAACAGCAACGGTTGGCCAAGACTCAGTCACAAGAAACTAAGAAACTTATTTTCCAAAGAATTGCAGGGGAAACCCAAGTCCAGTGGCTTTCCCCCAGCTGTCGCTCGATGATTTTCCCTGCGAAAAAAACCCTGCATTTAGTTCAGGGATTTCCCCATGTTTGATGAAACCGGATGGTATCTTTGTGGATGACTTCCCCCATCCCCCACCTTCTCTCCAGTTTTGGTCTCCCTAGACCGCTTCGGAGCCATGGCTTTAGATCCAATTCCACCAAGGGTTGGTGGAAGTGTAGGAGTGACTTGACTGATCATGATGAGTCTTGCAGCCAGTTGTTACCAGTTTCTTGGTATATTCCTGAGTTTATAGCCAATACCCGGGGGCTCAATTAAGTTGAACAATATGTCATGGAGAGGGTCCCAATCATTGTGTAAAGGTCCCAGCATCAGATGGACCACCGAACCGCAGCTGATTTTGCTGTTTGTTTTCCATCCATTTTGGTTCGTCTAAAAATTGGGTGCCCTAAGAATTTGATGGCCCAGCTCGAGGGTCTGCACCCCATTTGAAAAGACCCAGCTCGAGCCGCAGACAGCCGGGGAGTCGTGAAGAATGAGTGCTCAATTTTACACAATTGCAGGTGATGTGCCCAAATTCAGCTGGGGTTGCCCAGAAATGAAGGTAACAACAATAACAATAAATCAAACCAAATAGATATATGTCTTGCATATGTGACCGAAGCGTCCCGAAACTACCAGTTTCAAACACATTCGATAAGAAATAATCCTAGTTTTCGGCGGGTATACCTAGTGTCATAAATGCCAATTCGGATGGTTTATGGCAATATATATATATATATACAGTACATTATGTGCGTGTGTGTGTGTGTGTGTCTGATACATGTATGTGTGTATTTATTTGTGTTATTGTTTATGCAATTATATTGATTGAAAGGTCCAACCCAATGCCAAAAGCTTCAAATTTAGCTCACCCTCGCCACAGAAAGCATTGTATTATAAGCAAGGTCACAGCAACAAGCAGGCACACACACACAAAGCAACCTAGTTCGCAAGTCCTCACAACTGTTTTCAACATGTGCTGCATACTGAGACACTCTTAACGCCAAGTAGGCAAGGAACAAAGTTTGGGAATTGGGAAGTGACGCTAAGAAACTGCAGCAGGAAAAACTATCAACACAAATAGTACGTTAAAGGTGCGTTGGAAACTTTGCAAGCAACTGTTTATATGTGTACATCGAATTCGATAAATCATTATTTACGGAGTTGCCGAGGTATGTCAAAACCTTGGACGGAGAATGTGGTATCCCCAGCAAAGCTGATAGGAAACCCCCGACCAAATCGACCAAACATCTGATTTCCACCACCCAATTCCTGGAAGCCACACCGGAACCCGGACCAAACCCTCGACCAAAACCTCCGGAACAATCATGCTAGCACATCAGGAACCACCCTGGAACCACCCGAAACCACCCGGAACCACCCGGAACCACCCTGGAACCACCCTGGAACCACCCGGAACCACCCTGGAACCACGCTGGAACCTGCATCAAAATTTCATGAAGACCCACACTGGAAGCCACACTGGAACCACGACATGGAAACCTGCTTGATTATGGGGTTGAGATGATGATGTGGTTGACATGATGGTGTGGTTGACATGATGGTGTGAATGCTAACCATGACCATCGTCTGCAACTCGGAAGTTTTCTATAACTAAACTTCCTTTGACACTAGAAAATGACAGAAAACATCAACATCTTCAGATGGTTCGTTATGTGTTATAGCCAAAGACCACGGTCCAGATTCTGACATCCCTCGACCTCCTTGACGTCCTTGACATCCCGTGGCGTCCCGCAGGCTATGCCCAAGCCAAACAGAGCACACATTGACAAAGTTGACACTCTTGACAGCAGCCTTAAAACCCTTGAAGCTGGAAAACTCAAAAAACATTGGAAAAAAACCATCTTCAAAGCTTTGAAAACCTTAAAACATGAGGTTCTTGTCATGACATGAGCTCTTGCCAGCAAATGTTCTCCTTAACACTGTTTGGGATCTTCTTGCCAGGATAATGTCTTTACTGGTACTGTATACTTATAATAATATATATATATTATACATATGTGTGTGTGTGTGTTTCATATCCCCATTCCCATCCACCAATTGCACTCAATGTTGGCATCAAGTCGACAGCACGCCTGGCCAATCCTCTGCGCCACCACTGTGCGCCCACCTCAAGGTACGACATGGTGGAGAGGTTGCTGATGGTTGCTGGATGCCAGGCCATAAAGGCTTGGAATGGCTAAAACCCAGCGCATGGGCGTGGGATAATACGTGATAATACAGAAGTGACTTACAGCTTAGAAGTGCCCAGTTCACCTTGGGGCTCTCACCGCATGTGTTGAGAAACAGGCTCTACTCTTTTTCACTGAGGGCATGATATTTTACAGCCAGGAAATCAATCATCCAAACCGACCGCATATGGGAAGGTGATGAAACGGAAGAAGTGCCCCTCACACGTGCGACTAAATCCGCACGTCGCAGTCATCATCCTACTCAGCTTTGGTCACAGCGAGAAGCTCTGCAGCAAGTTCTGCTTGCGTCTCACCAGCGCCATGGCAGACATCATACACGCAATCTTCAAAGAAATGCGTGTNAGAAATGCGTGTTCTCAATGCCATGCGCCTCTCCCAAATGCTTGGAACAAGTCTCTTTCGCCCGACCTTTTTCAGCATCACTGCAGCCTTGCGATTGCAGCAAGGAAGCGGATGTTCCATCTGTGTCAACTAGCTGAAAGTACGAGGTGGCTTGTTCACTTCCTCCGAGCTCTTGCCACTTGCCATCCATGCTGAATTCAGAGTCTGTCGATGTTTGCAGCATAGACAGCGACTTTCGTGCGACCTTCAGCTCACCATCCACAAACTGCTGGTCGCTCTGGCGTTTCATTGAGATCTGGACGTTCATGTTGTGACTTGGTCGGCAACTGAGACTCATGACTGCTATGTCCGACTTGCCATTCTTGGTGTTCACATTGAAGTGCACACGGTTGGGAAAGCCATGGCCGCCATGGCCACGAGGACCGGTCACGGTGCTGAGGTCGAAGCCTGTCAAGTACTCGTTACCGTCTGGGACAGGGATGAGCTCTGCATTGTCAACCACCTTCCAGTCTTCGTTTCCTTTCCGTGCTTTCCACTTGCAGTCCTGGGAAGTGATCTCAAGCACTTGTCGCATGGATCCTCCTGTTTTGTCGACAAGAAGCAAGCCCTTGGTGAAGGACTGGTGGCCTGAATAATGCGCATACACTTGCCAATCGACTTGGGATTTCTTGGTTCCGGCCACCTCTTCTGAACGCAAGTCCGTCTCGAGGCCTGAGAAGTGCCACAGAGAAAAGGTGCCCTGGCTGAGAACAGTGTAATGCTTGCCATCCAAAGTAGTGATGTGGGGATCGCCAGTAACCATCCCCGCCCCCAATCCCCACAGGGTCGACCCTGGAGCTGGTTCCGAGGGCAAAAGGTCAATACAGCACGTGCATGGCTCCAAATTGTTCCCATTCCAAGCAAATGAAAGGCCCGAGCACTTTATCGCACCACAATCATTCTCATCAGTGGCCGCTTCTGCAGCATAGCGGTTTGCGCACGTGCAATCGGTGCACTTGAGATGAAAGAATTCGGGCCAGGTAAAGGGAAATGCTAGCTCCTCCTTGACCAAGAGTTGACCAAGAGCTGTCGCTCGTTGCTTTTCTGCAACAAGCAGCCATCCTCGAGAGGCTCGAGCTCAGCTGCGACGGGGCTCACACTCACCAAGAGCGAGTGCAACCATGGCCGACATGGCCGACATGGCGAGATGTCTGAAATCACGAGTGCGTCGAATCAAATTGGTGTTTGGGCAGGGTGTCTTGAGCCAATGGCGTTTCATGGGCAACCAATGCTAGTTTTTCCAACGCTAAAACTTGTGCACAACTTTGTGGCAACACATGGATCAAAGCTTTCGATGCACAGCAGCCGCAACAAAAAACACCACCTCAGGCACGGACGCCAAGGATCGACCTCCACCTGGAATGTAGACCACTATGCTGTGTTCGAAACCAAATATATATATATATATATGGCATTCATGACACTCATTACACACCACGTGTCCTGGTCGCCCTCGAGTAGCTCAAGATAGCTATTGAAAATGGCCATTTCCAGTTGAGAAAAGCCTATTAAACACGGTGAAAGTCCACAAGGTTTGAGCCCGCCTGACCATCAGCACCAAGGTCAACCTTCGTAGGCGAAAAACCTGCCATGAAAATCGGCGAAAACCAAGAGGTTTTTTGGTACTTCACAAGGTGAGCTTGAGTTGGCCAACCCATGTGTTCGGCTTGTAATCCTGCCCATTTTTCGCAAGAAATCATGGGACGAAAATTCAGCATGACCCACAAAAGCCCTATTGTTCCTCCTGGTTTCCTCATCTTGGCCCTTGATGTAACCTGAATCAACCTGAAATTCAGTCATGCCCATGGTAGGCCATGCATCCCGTCAAGGATCTTGTTTTCCAAGACTCTGAAAGCGAAGTCTGTCTGAAAATGGGGTGCCCGTCAATCCTGTGGTTGATCGTCATTTTCCCTCTTAGACTCTTAGATTGCCAGTTTGGGGGCATAGGCAATTTTTCAGCCGCAACCGTATCTTCTTCCCAGGGTCTTCCATTTTAACCTGGCCCCAAAGAATCCTTGGCGGTTCTCATGGCACAAAATGGCGCCTGGCTTCAACTCAAAGGACTCCTAGTTTCACAGACCAG
The DNA here is from genome assembly GCA_003297045.1 of Symbiodinium sp. clade C Y103. Classification (NCBI taxonomy): domain Eukaryota; class Dinophyceae; order Suessiales; family Symbiodiniaceae; genus Cladocopium; species Cladocopium sp. clade C. The sequence continues at coordinate 11,911 of BGPT01000201.1, forward strand.
AGTTTGAGATTAAAAATTGTTGATTGCGAAGGATTCTGACGCCTTCACTGCCTTCTCTCCATAGATTGCCATCACACTGCTCCAGCGCTCATCATTGCCCAGACGTTGGGCGAGTGCCACAGCAACATCCTTCATGTTCATCGAATTGTCCAGCATGTCGGTAGCAACTGTCTTCCCCAGCACACTGCGTACTGGCGTACTGCATTGCGAAGCGCTGCTGACAACGCGGCAACGACAGCTGGGTCAACTTCAGCAGCCTCCTCGCACAAGCGAACGATTTCAACCTTTTGCTCCCTTTTCCGTTCCTTTTTACCTGCCATGGAGAAGGGCAAATTGGACCTATGCATATGTATATCCACCCCTTGGCCTACTTAGAAAGCATCTTGCCTATCGTTTGGGCCTCAAAATATCCAGCTAATATCCTATAAATCGCACATCATCCCCGTAAAATCACCATGAAATCACCATTATGTAAAAACTCTTCAAAGTCAAAATATAAAGTCCAGAAAAACTGGGATGTACATTCAGCATGAGCATGGCCCAAGCTTTGTGCGCTGCGAGGAGTCGTGTGCTGCCCTCTTCATTGGGTTACACTATGTTACACTCTTACATCCCATGAAATTGTGGTTGATGTATACACAATTCCTGGATTATAGAGTCCCTCCAGCTTTACAAGTTGATACCTGGGTGTCATGAAGACTAGACTGAACAAGGTGTCAATTGGGACCTTGGGAAACCCAATGATAAACCATCCCATTAACGAGGTTCTAGGAATCATATTGCACTATCCTAGGTATACATAGGGGTATACGCGATAGATCCCGATACTAAATCTCTAATTACATGGGATGGTTTATGGAATGGGGTTACCACATTCATGATATTTCAATGCGGCAACACAAACGGCGTTGATTTCAAATGCTGAGCCAAAGAGCAGCACACCAAACCGCCCAGCCAAAGTGTGCAACTGACTGTGCTATACACCTCTGGCAACCGTTTAGTGGTGGATTTCTGCAGTTTGGGGTCCCAGAAAATCATCAACTTTAGGTCAAATACAGAAAGGGTCATGGAAATAGCGCCGTTTGGGTGGATCTTTAAAGACCCTTTTAGATTCAAGATCTTATATCCCCGTCTTTGTGGTCTTCCCTCCGCAATTTTTGTGATGTCCCCTTTTTGTGTTGTATAAACCATGTCTTTAGTTGCTTAAATCCCGTTCTTGTGGGGTAGTGTTCTCCTTCCCCCTTATCCTTTTACACCTTCCTAGAGACTTCATCATCCCAGAGTCACTCGTTTGGGTTAAGGTGAATAAGTTCCCAATTCGTGGGTTATCCCATTGATTTGGGGTATATCTATGGCTACCACTTACGAGGCTCCTGGGGTCTCCAGGTGGTTCACTGGCCACCACTGGGCCTGGCTGCGGCGCCTGGATCGACTCTGAGGACAAAGACTCCTGTCCGAGAAGAGAAGATGAAACGGGGGTATCATGGCATTTACCCTCTGGTTGTTTAACATAGCCATGGAAAATGGCTACTTTTGGATGATTTTCCCATTAAAACCTCCATTTATAGGGGATTTCCATGTCTATGTCAAACAACCAGAGGGTATTTCATGATATAAGTCAGCCATGCTTGGACTTGATGAGGATAGTGGCTATGTTTGAAAAAACCAACTACACTGGGATAGAAGGGTTTGTAATTGAGGAGTATAGAAAGAGATGTTGTTGTGAATGTAACCAATTGTAAATGATATATGTCTTTGTCCACAAGCGAGATATACCCCAAAATTGGCATTTCAATGGGGAAAATGGAGTTTTAATCCATCGGAATTGCAGGTACTCCATTTTGAGACCAAAAAAAACATGGGATGTGGGGCAATCCACAAAAAATGTGTTAACCACTAAAATGGTGGCTCAGTCAACAAAAATTGGGACTCAATAATCGAAAATCGGGATTTTGCAACCAAAAAATGGGGTGTCAACCACCAAAACACAAGGGGTTGAACAGATTAGGGGGTGTCCAAGAATAGGGGAGAATTTATGGTCATTTTAATGGGGACAAGGATGATCCATTTTTAGACCAACAACACACCAACAAAAATGTTTCTCAATAGGGGTGAGGACATGATTCGTTACAGGCATGGATAGAAATCATCAACCCCCCCAAAATGGATGGTTGCAGATTTTGTAACCGTGACCAGCCTGTCATAGGTGAAGAATGGTTCCCCCCATGATTTGACCCAATCCCTGGTGGTTCAATCAGCGGTTTCTTTGTTCATCCCCATTCTTGGATTTTTCACTGTTACCCTCCCCGAAACAAATACGGAGGTTGCCCGCCTTGTTTAAAATTTATTTTAGAAAAAGAACATCATTGAAAAACTCACAAAAAAAACTGGCTGGTAATTGAGCCACCCCCCTCCAAAATCATCAGTTGCGATCCTCTTATCCCGGTTGTTGGATGGAAACATCAAAATCGTTCAAACCAACCAACCAGATCATTGGCCATTTGTATGCATATGTAATATATCCATGACACACTGTGGATGGTTAAGAAATCCGATAAACCATCTTGGATGGTTGAAACGCAATGACGATAATGACAACAATGGGATAAACATGGCAGGTAAGAGGCCCGCGGGGTTGAACGTCTTCATCATTGTTTTTTCCATCTCATCACTGAAAATCACCAGTTTTTCCACGTTTCCATTTCGAAGGTATATAATTCGAGGTTGTTTTCGTGTTGTAAGGTTGTGATTTCTGCGCAAGTTTAGACATCTCGCTAGCACGAAATGTCAATTTTGAAGTTGAGGCCTGAAAAAAAGTTCCAATTGTGTGAATGTACTGCAAATAGCAGTGAGTTTGGTGTTTCGTGCGCCCACACGTTTTGAACCCAGCCTGCACCGAATTTCTTTTTCATCTTCTTCTTCAGCATGATCACTCTGCATTTTTTGCAGAGCAGAGTTTGCCAAGCAGCGTCATGAGGTCTTTGCCTTCATGGTGATGTCTCCACCACCAGACATGTACATAGCTATCCAACATACCCGAAACAGCCCCTTTGCGACTGGACAAAGATCTGGGGATGCTCTGTTTGCAAATATCCCATGTCCTGTCCAGGGTCTGGGTCCCGTTCAACTTGGACAAAGACGGTTTGACACGTCTGCGAGATGTTCGTAGAGTATGCTGACGTAGTGTATGTTAACATAGAAGGAAGACATTCCAGCGTAGTAGGGTAGTGTATGTTGAGGTAGAGTATGTTGACATAGTGTATGTTAACATAGATGGAAGACATTCCAGCGTAGTAGGGTAGTGTATGTTGATGTATGTTGACGTAGAGTATGTTGGCGTAGTGTATGTTAACATAGAAGGAAGACATTAAAGCGTAGTGTATGTGTACATAGAAGGAATACATTAAAGCGTAGTGCATGTTGACGTAGAGTATGTTGGCGTAGTGTATGTTAACATAGAAGGAATTGAAGGAAGACATGAAAGCGTAGTGTATGTTAACATAGAAGGAAGACATTAAAGCGTAGTGTATGTTGACGCAGAGTATGTTGGCGTAGTGTATGTTAACATAGAAGGAATTGAAGGAAGACATTAAAGCGTAGTGTATGTTAACATAATAGAAGAAAGACAGTCCAGCGTAGTAGGGTAGTGTATGTTGACGCAGAGTATGTTGACAAAGTGTATGTTAACATAGAAGGAATTGAAGGAAGACATTAAAGCGTAGTGTATGTCAACATAATAGAAGAAAGACAGTCCAGCGTAGTAGGGTAGTGTATGTTGACGTAGAGTATGTTGACAAAGTGTATGGGAACATAGAAGGAAGACGCCGAGAGGACATCATCACCCACCCCAACCTCCCATATATGACTATAGAAAAAGAGTATGTACAAACACAAGACATGAGGTAGCACGTAAAGAAAGAGGCCGAGAGGACGTTATTGCCCCCCCCACCCCCCACCCCAGCAGAAGAAACAACAACATGCAACACATTGCAACAGCATAACCACTAGCGTGTGCATTTTTAACAACCGCGCGGGCCCCTTACAGGCGCCGGCACCATAAACATGGATAAACCACCTATCAACTAGTGCAGGATTTCGCAACCATCCACAGTATCTCCACTAAAGACTGGTTAAATCGCTATGTCGCTCGGCTCACGCCTCGCTGCTCTCCACCTCATCCTGCACCTGGGTGTGAAAAGTCGCGGCGAAACGAAGGAGAAAATCATCGGGATATGGAGATCTTAGTGTAAATACCCTATGGTTACTTAACATAGCTATGAAAACTCCCCAATCTTTAATAGGTAAATCATCGTAAATCATCTATGAATGGGCCATTTTCCATGGCTATGTTGAATAACCAGAGGGTACTGGTTTAATTATCTATAATGTTGAAAACACCATAAATTGGTGAGTAAATTCGTGGTGGAGGTTTTGAACATCAATCATCTATAAATGGTTTGTCATAGTTTTTAATAATGTGGTAAACCATGGTAAACCCAATCATAAATCTTCCACTTAGGGATGGTTTATGCAACCCATTTGTGCTGATATTGTTCATGGTTTTAGTTGACTATCGGGTTGACCACGTTAAGTAAAATAATGTGTGGGGGCAATTTACCGAAAGGAAAAAATATCACGAAGTTATACAAGATGTTGAAATGGTGAACCATCTGTTTGATGAGGAACTGACCTTGCAAAAATGGAAAATAATGGTTCTGGTTTTAGCTCAGCAAAAATGAAAGTACAGGCATAATCAGTCCTTCCTATATGAAGAGATTGTGGTTGATAACACCAACAAAGGTCTTGCCGGGTCTTGCCGTTGCCGAGGGTTGCCCAGAGTTTCGTGGGAGCCCTTTGACCAAAGCAGCCAAACCTCCCCCATATATCCACCTGACAAAGGCCGAAAAAATCAACTCCATTCAACTTCCAACTGCCGTGAGCTTAGTTACAGCGCTGGGTAGTCAATTCACCCGTATTCAAACAGAGACGAACTAGTCATTCATTCTTAAATCCGTTCAAACAGTTCTTTTAAACATTTCCCAGCTCTGGGTGCGTGCATTGGATGTGCAACCCAGTCAGCGCGTGATGACTACATTATCATAAGCCTTTTCTCTCAGTGGGAAAAAAAAAAGAGGTTGTCTAATGGCTCTTTAACCGCTGATCAAAACTAAGTGGGTCCTGCAACCCCAAGTACTTCAGCCTCTTTCGAGTTGGTCCTTTTCAACCCTCCAATAGTTAAAAGAAAACAGCGGCACCTGCGCTGGTGCGAAGATATCGTCCACTTCCTGTCAACTTGAACCAATTTCAAATGCTGGATTTGGTTGGTCCCTTAGCCCGATCATATTGAATAGCCCATGTCTTTAGCGTTTTTTTTAAATCACCAAGAGGACTAGATTATCCAATTAGTTAAGCCAGGATTTTACATTTATATATAGGTTGAGAATTTAATATTAGGGGAGGGAGAAAGAAATGATATTGAATAACTCCTTCAACCAACAGAACTTATGGAGAAAGTCACCATTCAATGAGCAGGTCCCCCTGTTCATATGGATATGGGGATGTACTACTGTAGTTGTGTCAATGGGAATCATTGATTGAATCATTGAATCATAGAGTAAACAAGGTCTCAATCAGCCCTCGTGAAGCCCAGATCTCCTCAACTTTCCGCTTCTTTGCCTTTTTGGTCCTTCTTCGCTTTTCCTGTTTCAACTTTTTTCATAGCAAGAGCAGGGGAGCATTGCCAAAAAGCCGCCACAGAGAAACACGTTCCATGCTCAATTTCCAAAGAAAATAGAGAAATAACCTCCCAGATGGACTATCTTCCGGTAGTCCAACATGGCAGTGCAATAAGAAAAAGCATTCTATCGGGAAATCACCTACAAATGGGTGCTTTCCATTGCAAGCTTAGATCAGTGGAGGGCAAAAAACCAGCTGCACCATGCCTGAAACACTCAAACTGTTTCCACCGCGTTATAAGCCTTCTCAACCATTCTCTTGCTGAAAACGTTGACTGTTGCCTGAAAATGGTGGGAAAAACTGCATTCATCCAGAATCCACTGGATATTCATGATTTTCCAGATTGCCATTTCCCCCGCCTGCGCCGAAGGGGTGGACTTCATGGCCCAGGGAAAGCGCATCACCAGCACTGCCAAGTCCTACGCTTCCAGGTGCCCCTGATATGGTTTTGATGGATTTCTTTGTTAGGGAAAATGTTACGGTTTAAACCAGACATTTGACATGCTTAGATGACTTAGATGTTGGTTTTCCTCAAATTTGTTTTTTTTTTTCAGATGGTGACTCTCTAATAATAGAGAATAGATAATCATAGATAGTCAGACCTATTTTTGGATGTTTTTGGTGGTTGACAAGCCTATTCCATCAACTGCTGGGGTCACCTGTGGGGTCACCTCCCAAGTCCCGCGTTTGCCCCTTCGGCCCTGTGGTCTTTGTTGGGGGTGCCCAGTTGGGGCGGCCAATACAAGCTTGCTATTTTACTGGGAAAAAAGATGATCAACCATCAAATTTGGGGGGTGCCCTTTGTTCACATAAAGCCGAATCAATCGCAACTCTTTTGATCGTAAGTCAACAAGAGTCCCTTTTTTGTGAGGGTCGTGCCAAAAATGGCTGGAAGCGTTCGACTCCTAGTTTGTCTGCAATCCTTAAACACCGCATGAACCCGCTATAGCGTCCCAAACCCAAAACAACACCTGGCTGGCTTTTCATCATGATTTTCAGCCAAAAACATATGAATATGGCCCCAGTCCATAATGTCGGGGCAACTCAAAAAGTGAGTTTGAATGAGTTTCCTATATATTTCACTCTTTTTTAACCACCAATTTATGATTCCCCAAATCCAAAAGGCCACCGCCAGCGCTCTAGGGGCCTCAGCACTCTTGCCACGCCGTCGCGAGCTCGACGCCTCTAAGAGGCTTTGTGCCAAGTCGTTACAGGACCTCGCCCGACAGCTGAGGGAGTCCGGTGCCCAAGACCAAGATGATCCGGATGTGTTCATGGCATATATAAAACTAACCCAAAAAATGGAAATTCATTGGGAATACAACAGAAGTAGAATGGGATATAAAATCATATAACCAAGAATTTGGGTTACCCTTTGGTTTCACCAAACATGGCAAGCTGGGAAACCCTTGAACTAAATGGAGGGTTATAGCTTGCAAAATCGCCGAACTGAATGGGGAATGGTCCGTTGCCATGTTGGATTACCGGAAGGTATAGATGGAAGGTCATGGAAGAATTGGATGTGCGAATAGACATGGTCAGTACTGCGGAATGGAAGAATTCTGGGATTTATATGAGAAATGCAGTTGCTATCCAACGACACACTGATCTGACAGACCAAATTGCAATGCACCCGCATGGGTATGGCTCAAAACCGAGCCTGCAGTTCACACCAAAATAGCTTAAGTTTATGAATCTTCAACCCCAACAGCCGCGAGTCGCGAGGCCTCGCGGTGTTGAAATGTTTGAGCTGCTGCTCATCGAAGCAGTCCCAGAAACCTTTGCTGCCCATGATCAGCATGGCATCACTGCTCCAGTCCTGCTTGGGCACCAGTCCACGATGGGAGATTTTCTCGGGATATGATGGGGAAATCATGGGGTTTCTCGGATGAAATCATGGGGATACCTGTATGATAGCTGGATTTACAATTGGTGTACCTCGGGAAAAAAAAATGGAAAAAAAAACATATCAGCTTGGAACATTGGACAATTTGGGGATGATTCCCCACTAATCAGCTACTGACCATATTCATGCAGCTGGCTGAGCCCTCCAGGTTTCAGTTAAAAAAGATGGCCGAGATTGGAACTCTACCTTGGCACGTAGTCTTCGTCTTGAGTTGGAAATTGTAATTGTCTATACTCCATGCATACGTTTTGTGTAGGAGTCTAACCCCAAAATGCTATGGGTTGCTATTAATCGAACAAAATATGCTGCTGCCCTTTCCATTCGTACCCGACTTGTACGTATCCATCAATCCATCTGTCCAAGGCCAACCATTAGCTATCTTGCCAAGAAGAACTGTCCATTAGTGTGATATCATGTTTCTCAACAAAAAAAAAACAGATACAAAATCTGAACCCATTATGCGTATTTAGATCTGCCATGGTCAAGTTACATGGTAAATGGGGCATGGTCATACCATCATGAATGGGATACCGGAAACAATACTTAAAATTTTCCCCCTCAGTGGTGGAATGACCATCACCCAAGAACTCGCTATATCATCCAACTTTGGGCCATGCCACCTACAAAATTCCCCCATTTGGGGATACCCTGATCTATTCACCATCACTCGCCACTGTCTATGGCCATCATGTTTTTCAGAAAAATTGGGTTCTTAACCGCTGAATTCGCTTTTTGATCATACTTTCTGGTACCAAACCTATATGTTTCTACCAGTCACCAGTCCCTCTCTTTCCACATGTTTCGCAGGTCCAGCTGGCAAAGCTCCAGATGTGCCATCAGACCAGTTTCCTGGCATTATGAAAGGCAAATCAAGAAGGGCATGATGTAAGGAAATTCCATCGAAAATGGTGATTTGATGGGACATTCATAGTGGATATTTATTGTTTGATAACCAACTATAAGTATATAATTTCATTCCCCATTCATATTATATGAAATATTCAACACCAGCCAGAAACCACAGTTTCGTAGTGGATTTACACCTATTTGGGACCATAGAATGGGGATGCTTAATATCAGGGGGACAGGATTCTTGATGTTGNAACACCAGCCAGAAACCACAGTTTCGTAGTGGATTTACACCTATTTGGGACCATAGAATGGGGATGCTTAATATCAGGGGGACAGGATTCTTGATGTTGGGTTAGAGAAAAGACAGAAAAGGGATGTGCAATCCCAACGTTCCCAGTTTTGACCCAAGGTATCGAGGAAGAAACCACTTGAATTAACTCAAAACGACCAGAAATCAAGAAAAAAAGAAAACATCTTCTAGTTAGACCTTGGGGGGTCTTTTCCACTTCCACGGAAGTATACAGTAATGAACGGCCCGTCATGTTGGAAACCTATTCGGTGATGGCAGCACGTCCCCATGTTCGCCAACCCAATNGTCTTTTCCACTTCCACGGAAGTATACAGTAATGAACGGCCCGTCATGTTGGAAACCTATTCGGTGATGGCAGCACGTCCCCATGTTCGCCAACCCAATTTGTGGGTTTCGCATGATACTTGATACTGCCACTTGTACTCGTATACAGATATGCAAATAGATTTTTAGATATAGATACAGCAATATGTATGTATACATACCAAGATGTGTGAGAATCGCTTACATGAAAACGTTCAAATCTTATAGGAATGGGTCGCAATCANTTTAGATATAGATACAGCAATATGTATGTATACATACCAAGATGTGTGAGAATCGCTTACATGAAAACGTTCAAATCTTATAGGAATGGGTCGCAATCAGAGACCTCACAGAATGCTGGATTTCTTCTCCCAACTTTCCCATGTTTCAGGTCCAAGACTTTCTGCTTATTTCAACCCACCTAAAAAGATTTGGGTGCATACCAAATCGGAATACCCAGAAAATGGTCGCTTCAATANCCCATGTTTCAGGTCCAAGACTTTCTGCTTATTTCAACCCACCTAAAAAGATTTGGGTGCATACCAAATCGGAATACCCAGAAAATGGTCGCTTCAATAATATGTTTCAAACGCGAAAATGATGATTAGCCATCAAATTCGTCCCCCACTTTGCGGACACACCCGCACACACTTGTTCAATCAAATTAAATTGGAATCAGCATCCCACGTGCGCCTTCGCATGAGCTCCGAAGCCCTTTTTTTCCTTGGGCCTCAGGGTCCAATCTTTCTGGTTCAATGGTTGATCTTTTCCATTCCAATGGCTGTTCCAAAGGCTGTTCCATGTGCTTGAATTTTGGGGACATTCCCTGTTTCGGGACAGTATGCAAGTACCTTGGGCAAGCTACAGAAAACCGAACGCTCTTGGAAGGTTTTCCTGCCACGCCCGTGAAGTTACCCAGAGATTTTTGCATTTTGAGGAATTTGTCTACTGCTTGGCGCAGGTGGATGCACCGCTCTGCACATTAATCCCTGACGTGATGGATGTCTTTCCTTACGCTTCCAGTCCAATAGCTTCACAGACCTGTTTTTGTCCCTGAAACTAGGATCACATGGGATAGTCTATCTTATAGCTTTTTATGGCCATGTTACTGGGAAAAATAGGCTATCCCACTGAAACATGTATAACTAAAATAGTTATATATATATATATATTGGTTTGTCTTCCAATAAGGTTACCAGGAGATAACGTGGTGAGACAAACCCCAGGCTACCCGGCAGTCGAGCGCCAGGAATGGGACTTATGATCGTCCGGCTGCCTGATCCGATGATCCGCTGATCCGATGATCCCATGATCCGATCATCCGCGGATCCGATGATCCGCTGATCCGATGATNGGACTTATGATCGTCCGGCTGCCTGATCCGATGATCCGCTGATCCGATGATCCCATGATCCGATCATCCGCGGATCCGATGATCCGCTGATCCGATGATCCAATGGTCCGATGATCCGCTGATCAGCTGATCCATTGATCCGCTGATCCGATGATCCGATGATCCGCTATAATCCGATGATCCGATGATCCGATGATCCGCTGATCCGATGATCCGATGATCCGATGGTCTGATGATCCGCTNTGATCCGATGATCCGATGATCCGCTATAATCCGATGATCCGATGATCCGATGATCCGCTGATCCGATGATCCGATGATCCGATGGTCTGATGATCCGCTGATCCGATGATCCGATGATCCGCTGATCCGCTGATCCGCTGATCCGCTGATCCGATGATCCGTTGATCCGATGATCCGATGGTCTGATGATCCGCTGATCCGATGATCCGATGATCCGATGATCCGCTGATCCGCTGATGCGCTGATCCGCTAATCCGATGATCCGATGATCCGATGATCCGCTGATCCGATGATCCGATGATCCGATGGTCTGATGATCCGCTGATCCGATGATCCNTGCGCTGATCCGCTAATCCGATGATCCGATGATCCGATGATCCGCTGATCCGATGATCCGATGATCCGATGGTCTGATGATCCGCTGATCCGATGATCCAATGGTCCGATGATCCGCTGATCAGCTGATCCATTGATCCGCTGATCCGCTGATCCGATGATCCGATGATCCGATGATCCGATGATCCGCTGATCCGATGATCCGATGATCCATTAATCCGCTGATCCGATGATCCGATGATCCGATGATCCGATGATCCGCTGATCCGATGATCCGATGATCCGATGATCCGATGATCCGATGGTCCGATGATCCGATGATTGATCCGATGATCCGCTGATCCGCTGATCCGATGATCCGATGATCCACTGGTCTGATGATCCGCTGATCCGATGATCCAATGGTCCGATGATCCGCTGATCAGCTGATCCAATGATCCGCTGATCCGATGATCCCATGATCCGCTGATCCGCGGATCCGATACTTGGATGGCCTGCAGAGCATGTCTTGCACGGGACCTTCAACAGACATCCATACAAGTGGGTCTTGCACAGCAGCTTCTACAGAGATCCTGTCAAGTAGACCTTGCACACGACCTTTTACAGAGATCTCCACACAGGGAACTTGCAGAATCTACCCAAGAGATACGTCATGTTCTTTCGAACATTGTTTGGGGTTTCTTTCAGGGATACCTTCATTTTACAGAGAAAATTTAATATCTTTTATTGCAGAGATCTTGACAAGAGATGTTTTTTGGAGAGCTTGTGCAAAGATCTTGCCAAGAGACCTCTTGTAGACACCTTGTGCAAAGATGTTGTTTAGAGATTACTGACAGGGACTGACCACAAAGATCCGGACGTAGGGACCTACGCAGGATGTCTTGCACGGGACCTTCTTCAGATATCCATACAAGTGGGTCTTGCACAGCAGCTTCTACAGAGATCCTGTCAAGTAGACCTTGCACACGACCTTTTACAGAGGTCTCCACAAAGGGAACTTGCAGAATCCACCCGAGTATCTCTTCGTCACGTTCTGTCCAACATTGTTTCGGGTCTATTGCCAAAACAACTTCATTTGACAGGGGGAATTTACAATGAAGATGGATGACACCTGAAAAAAACAATTCAAACCTGACAAAGAGAGAGAAAAGAGCGTAGCATCAAGAGCGGGTTCGGAGTCACAAGAGATGTCCCGAGCGAAGCATCAAAAGCGCGTTGGGAAGGGCAAGAGCAAGATAAGAGCGTAGCATCAAGAGCGTGTTAGAAGCTGCAAGAGAAAGTTAAGAGCGTAGCATCAAGAGCGTGCTTCAAGTCGCAAGAAAAAGATCAGAGCGTAGCATCAAGAGCGTGTTTGAAGTCGGAAGAGAAAGGTAAGAGCGTAGCATCAAGAGCGTGCTTCCAGTCGTAAGAGAAAGATCAGAGCGTAGCATCAAGGGCGTGAGAAAGACCAGAGCGTAGCCGCGTAGCATCAACAGCGTGTTTGAAGTCGCAAGAGAAAGACCAGAGCGTAGCATCAAGAGCGTGTTTGAAGTCGCATGAGGAATATCAGAGCGTAGCATCAAGAGCATGTTTGAAGTCGCAAGAGAAAGATCAGAGCGTAGCATCAAGAGCGTGTTTGAAGTCGCAAGAGAAAGATCATTTAGCATCAAAAGCGTGATAGAAGTTGCAAGAGAAAGATCAGAGCGTAGCATGAATTGCGTGCGAAAGACCAGAGCGTAGCCGCGTAGCATCAAGAGCGTGTTTGAAGTCGGAAGAGAAACATCAGAGCGTAGCATCAAGAGCGTGCTTGAAGTCGTAAGAGAAAGATCAGAGCGTAGCTTCTAAAGTGTGATAGAAGTTGCAAGAGAAAGATCAGAGTGTAGCATCAAGGGCGTGAGAAAGACCAGAGCGTAGCCGCGTAGCGTCAAGAGCGTGTTTTTGAAGTCGCAAGAGAAATGTCAGAGCGTAGCATCAAGAGCATGTTTGAAGTCGCAAGAGAAAAATCAGAGCGTAGCTTCTCAAGCGTGATAGAAGTCTCGCAAGAGAAAGACCAGAGCGTAGCATCATGAGCGTGCTTGAAGTCGCAAGAGAAAAATCAGAGCGTAGCTTCTAAAGCGTGAAAGAAGTTGCAAGAGACAGATCAGAGCGTAGCATCAAGAGCGTGTTAGAAGTCGGAAGAGAAAGATCAGAGCGTAGCATCAAGAGCATGCTTGAAGTCGCAAGAGAGAGATCAGAGCGTAGCTTCTAAAGCGTGATAGAATGCAAGAGAAAGATCAGACCGTAGCATCAGAAGCGTGATAGAAGTTGCAAGAGAAAGACCAGAGCGGAGCATCAAAAGCGTAACAGAAATTGCAAGAGAAAGATCAGATCGTAGCATCAAAAGCGTGATAGAAGTTGCAAAAGAGAAAGATCAGAGCGTAGCATCAAGGGCGTAAGAAAGACCAGAGCGTAGCCGCGTAGCATCAAAAGCGTGTTTGAAGTCGCAAGAGAAAGATCAGAGCGTAGCATCAAGAGCGTGCTTGAAGTTGCAAGAGAAATATCAGAGCGTAGCATCAAGAGCGTGTTTGAAGTCGCAAGAGAAAGATCAGGTAGCATCAAAAGCGTGATAGAAATTGCAAGAGAAAGATCAGATCGTAGCATCAAAAGCGTGATAGGTTTTGCAAGAAAGATTAGAGCGTAGCATTCAAATCGTGACAGAAGTTGCAAGAGAAGGATCACTGCGTAGATTCAAAAGCTTTTTTGAAAACGCAAGAGAAAGATCAGAGCGTAGCGTCAAAAGCGTGATAGAAGTTGCAAGAGAAGGATCAGAATGTAGCATCAAAAGTGTGATAGAAGTTGCACAAGAGCAAGATCAGAGCGTAGAATCAAACACACGTGATTCGATGATCCGATGATCCGATGATCCGCTGGTCCGCTGATCCGCTGATCAGCTGATCCAACAATCCGTTGATCCGCTGATCCGATGATTTGGTGATCCGATGATCCGATGATGCGCTGATCCGATGATCCGATGATTCGATGATCCGATAATCCGATGATCCGCTGATCCGATGATCCGATGATCCGATGATCCGATGATCTGATGATCCGCTGATCCGATGATCCGATGATCCGATGATCCGATGATGCGCTGATCCATCCGATGATTCGATGATCCGATGATCCGATGATCCGCTGAGCCGATGATCCGATGATCCGATGATCCGATGATCCCGATGATCCGGTGATCCAATGATCCGATGATCCGATGATCCGATGGTCCGCTGATCCGATGATCCGATGATGGCTGGGCAGCAGGGAGATCATGAGTGCATACACTGAGAGACACTGTCCCCATTTTTCAAATTGTGCACGTCTGAATACTTCGAAAGTAAAGGAGGGATTTCAGGCGGACAATCCCGGTGCCTCGGAAGTTGTCCAATAGCGTCAAAGGCACGGAGTTGCTGGCAGTTGTTGTTAGTTTTTCCAAAACTTTGGAGTTGCAAAGGCTGAAGTGCGCAAGCGTGTCCCCAATCTGATTTTGAACCCATCATGACCACAAAGGACTCCCATGAATGCACAGGCCCTGCATACACAAAGTTTTAACAGTGGAAATTGGATTTACTTGGCACTGCGGTTGGACTGCATGTTTCCGCAGCAATCTGGAAGGTCTTCGCTCATCTGGTGCTGAGATTCAGATTGACATGCCGGACTGACGGTCCAAGCAGACGCAAGCAGACCCAAGCAGACCCAAGCAGACCCAAGCAGACCCAAACAGTCTAGAGATGCCTAGAGACCTAGAGATATTGTGCAGTCTCATTCTGTCTCCACACCAACACAAGTCTTGTGGACTTAAAGGGTTCGGTCCTGCACCCTGCAGGAACACAACAGTGGTAACAACGCGGAGCTTTGTTTGGTGTCTGTGTCTGGGACCATGGAAGAAGTGGAGATGGCAGTGTCGCAGATCCGGCGTCTGCAGCAAAGGAACGGCCACCCAGTCAATTTATGGCGTTGGGACAAATGAGGTCCTTCATAGTTGGGAAAACCCGGCTCCTATCAGCTTTTCTGAAGTTTTGCTCTTTGGACCATTGACTTGTTTGATTTGGGTTGAAGCGCAGCATTTCACTGGACTTTCTTGCTCGTCAAATTTGTCAGGGAAGCTCGCGACTCTGTGGAGCTTCATATTCCAAAAGACGCGAAGGGCCAAAAGCTCCTCACACTGATTCAAGACAGGTCACTCGGGTTCAATCAGTTTAATCAGCAAATCTTGGTGTTGGGGTTGGGACGTCAGAGGAGTGGTAGCTTGAAACAACCTCATGTAAGGCCTGTAAGTGTTCGTTGATGTCCGTGTTTGTGATTGTGTGTTTGTGTATGTGGGTCGTTGATGCATGGCCGGTAAAATCCAAGGATGCAGAACGTCGTGAAGGTGAAAGTTTTCAGTGACCAGCAGGAGAAGTGCACAAGTCGCTCTGCCACAGCAGATAGGCTCAAGATAGGCCTCCTTTAGCCATAGCTTTACATTGCTTTACATTGCTTTGCATTGCTTTAGATTGCGTTACATTGCTTTACATTGCTTTGCCGCACTCTGCGCACTTTGCGAAAATTTGGCACTGGAGATTTCATGAGATTTGCGGGCTTTGTGCAAGCAGGAGTACTACAAGGTAACTCTGTGCGGCCAGCCTTTGGACATCGATCGAGCGTGGCTTGTGGCGGTCAAGGCAACAGCTGTCTGCCATTGAAGAGGTTTTCAAATGTTTTCAAACCTGCTGTGTGCTTTGCTGAATCTTGATACCTGATGGAACTATCAGAGTAGTGCAAGCGGCTTCAACTCACCTTTTAAACTGTTGATGTTTTGGTGGATGTTGCGAGCTTGACATGTCAGGCAACCTTGGGCAAGGCTGGTTTGTGCTGCATTTGCGTTCAGCAGTACATGTCCTGCATGGTATCACATCGAGGCAGAAGAGATGAATCCTTTCCACTAAGGTGGGCTTCAAGTCGGCTTCAACTGCTTTGTCTCGGCTTTGTCTGGTTTTACTGGTTGGACTGTCAGAAACTGGAACCCACAAGTTTGACAGGCTCAAGAAATCGCGGGCTGTATCTGATCGAAGCTCCATAGCGAATCTTGGAAGCACAGAATGGTCTCGATTAGTGAAACTGGTAATCCAAAAAATCCAATTCATTCTATATACAGCAGCAACAGCAACGCCTCTCTCTTGCTATCTCTTGCCCTTCGAACAAGTTCAGAGTTCATCTCAGTTCGCCCTCAACGGATGGATTACTGGATGGCTTACTGGCGGTGGACGTTTGTAGAGTCCAACCTGCTTGCAGACCCCGTTAGAATCGGGCGGGACCCGGGGTCAGAACTTCCTGCTGAGAGGAGGCCTTCGATTCAAATAAGATTTTGACCAAATGCGATCAAACGTAGTAAACGTTCAAATCAAGTTCCAAAAGTTCCAGAGATGAGGTGTTTACTACTCGATTGATTCGATTGGCTGACTAGCTCGATTTGATACAGCTGAGGACTTCGCTGAGACGTCCTCCTTCCTAAGAGCACCCGCAACTTTCAGCAAGACAATCAATTCATATAATTCACTAAAGTATGCTAGAGTCAAAATAGCTTGTACACTGGTGAAACAAGGCATCACAATGCATCACACTACTACGACTTGGAGTTGTGATCTCTGCCAATTCATGAGAAAGCATGATGCGGCAGGCGCTAGTAGAACATCGTAGCAGGATCCACTCGACTCAGCCAAAAAAGTTTATTTGCTTGCTGAGTCATTCCGGTGCTGATGGAAGGGCTATGCAAGTAGTCCGCTTTTGTGGTGCTTGTTCTTCCTCCCCTATCCTTGCATTTGATTTGCACGTCCGCAGTTTATGGTTTGAAACCTATCATAAATCTTAGCTTGGGGCATGCTTGGTCAGAAACGACCTGTTGCCCTCGAAGAAAGGATCAGAATGAAATGTGAAGATCTCAGTTGAATTCAGCTGGGATATGTGAAAATCCTCCGAGGTCAGAAGTTCCTGTAGTTCCTGGTCCGTTGGATTTGCGATGCATGTTGGAGTCGTTGCTTTGTCAGGCCAGGCTTCTCGCTTGTAGTGGTGGACATGTCAAGACCCAAGTCTTCAATGGATACAGTCGAAAGAGTGGCAAAGGGAAACACTGGGCAGATCCCAGGCACTGACTAAAGTTACAAAAGGTTTTTGGTGAGACGGTGATACTATGACACTAAAAGCCTGGAATTCTCAAATCACTGCCAAAGACTCTCCGCAATGATGTCGACTTTGAGAAGTTAGGCCTGTGCTATCCTGTGCTTAGGTCCAATTTGCCAATTTGGGCTGGTCTATGACGCCTAGAAACCTCTCGTAAGCGGAAGCCGTCCTGCCAGTGCCCTTCTCAGTTCCTGACCACCTGAGACATATGACAGCGCCTGACACATTCGGACATTGTCTAAGGTGCTGGATCTCACAACGCCAGAGTCATTGCAGGGGACCCGAAGAGCAACCAGACCCAAGGGAACTGTCCAATGGTTTCACGATGGTCTAATGATGTCTAATGATTCCAATGGTTTAGCAACAGACAGAGACCCAGAGACACCCTGAGGTCCAGGACCATGGCTCCATCCTGGCTACATGTCATCTCTTCGTGCTCGTCTCGGCCCAGCACTGTCTCTGGTTGGGTTTGACGCTTATTCGACTTGGTTCGAAATGGTCGCGTCGTACCGTGTCTTGCTCAGCTGAGAAAAGACATAGTTCTGATGGCCAGGCCGCTAACTTTTGGATCGACGCTGTCTATCTCTGACTGTTCAAAGTTGGAAACACCACTGTCCTTGAGATTGGCAGCTCAGTCCTATGCTTAGACTTCAAGTTCCACCAAGTTTCAGAAAGATTAGAATGTAGGAAAGCAAAGCAAACAAAGCAAAAGTACCGAACAAACTTGAACAAACCTTGATTTTTGCTCTGCATGTTTGAATTCAAAAAATGCAAACATGCAGACGCCAGTCTGTCTCTAAGAGAGTTATGAGGTTGGATCCTTCACCACCATTTTCTGGTGTTTCTTGCCTCTCTTCACGCTTGCCATGGACGTACTACAAAATGGCCCAATGCTTGGAAGGACGCAGTGGCGTTTCAGATGAGAGTTGGTGATGCCTTGTCTCAGTGGAGCACAGTTCGGCTGTCGTCGAAAGGTCAACGGATATGAAGTTATTTTGTGACAGTAAGCCTCTTGAGTCCTTGATTAATCAATATTAATCATCTATTTATTGAGTGTGGCGACCAAGGTCTCTTCTCGTTGCCACGTTCGCTTGCACATCAGGAGCTATCTACTCCAGCTTGGAGCTGTGCCTCTGTCGACTCACCATTGGCAGTGTTGGACTTTCTGCGCTCAGGACTTTTTGCTGTCTTGGATGTGAGGATCATACTGAGCATCGCAGCGTCAGTGTTCTGCCACTTTTGCAGATCCCAGTTACATTCCCTACTTGTATTCCTTCACTGCAGGAAGTGCATCATTTTCACAGAGTTTTAGCCAGCTGGAAAGTCCACTTCCTGCCCCAGATTGTCAAAGGCACGGCAACAAAAAGAGTGACAACACACTGCCAATGCCACCAGAGTCACTTTTGGGGGTCGGAAACTTTCTTGCTGGCAAGATCTTTGGTAGTCTTGGGGTCTTCCTTGTGCCGCGTCCTTAGCGTGAAGAGCAGGTATTTGACGCTGAACATGTACATACAATTGCATACATGTCACATGCACATTAAAGTGATTTGCTTTGCTTGAAGGGCTTACAGTTAAAGGGACAGAATAAACAGTGTTTGTCTCCCTTTCTCTTGGAATAAGCTTGGCAGATCTTCATCGGGTTCGCCCGTTTTGGCGGTGGCCTTTGGACAATCTGGGAGCTCCATGCCATTGCAATCAACTGGTCTGGCTCTCAACAGCTTCAGCGATTCTGGACCAAACCGAACCCCTGGTTTCCCGTGGTTACCCTGGTTGCATTGGTTACCACAGTTGGAGTCAGAGTGCCTTTACAATGTCTCACCACTTGGCCGGTTCCATTGCTCAAGAGACTCCCCAAAACACTCACATGATCTATCATGATCTCACGTTACTGTGACTTTTTTTTTCATTCCAATTCTTGCAAGTCATTTGAGGGTAAGTGCTGCGCAGAACTTTACAGCAGGTGAAATACCAATGACATATCAGCAAAGCTCCTGATGTCTCCTTATAAGATCCCATTGTGAGATCTCATTCCTTGTGAGCCTTCAAGCAAAGCATAGCAAAGCATTGAAGACGAAATCAGAGTGGGAAGCAATGGAAGTGGCCACGAATGAAATGATCTCAGCTGCTCTCAGCGACTCAGCGAACCGTGCACCACCACGAGCGGAGGACTGCAGCTTTTGCTTCATCAGAAGGTGTCTGGGCAGTCGACAAGTGACATTGGGCAAAACATATGTATACGGAGGGCTATTTTTTTTGGGAATTCTTTTTGTTTTTTTTTGGGATTTTTTTTTGTTTTCCAGTCTGGATTCTTGGCTTTTGTGGCTTTTGTGGCTTTTGCGGCTTTTGCGGCTTCTTGGCTTTTGTAGCTTTTCTTCTGAGTTTATATGCATGCTTTTGTGAGAGGAACTGGGACATGTTTTCAACAAGTGTCCTAACTAGCTTTTTTTTAAGTTCTGAAAACCATACTTCAGGACACTTGTTGATTTTTATTCTCCAACTATATCTACTACTTGAGTTGTTCTGCCTCAACCTACGTTTTACATGCTCACAAGATGCATGTTGTGCNACCATGGAAAAATCAATGAAAACAATGGCAAAATCAATGAAAACCATGGAAAAATCAATAAAATATTCATGTATATTTATTTACATCCACGTAACTATATTTATTTATATATGTACATGTTGTATCCCTAAATAAACCCAAACTACACCCTAATCGAACCCTAAACAAACCCTAAACCAACCCTAAATAACC
>BGPT01000201.1:32321-77565 GCA_003297045.1 Symbiodinium sp. clade C Y103
CAATGGAAAAATCAATGAAAACCATGAAAAAATCAATGAAAACAATGGAAAAATCAATGAACACCATGGAAAAATCAATGAAAACCATGGAAAAAGCAATGACAACCATGAAAAAATCAATGAAAACCATGGAAAAAGCAATGAAAACAATGGAAAACAATGGAAGAATCAATGAACACCATGGAAAAATCAATGAAAACCCTGGAAAAATCAATGAAAACCATGGAAAAAACCATGAAAACAATGGAAAAATCAATGAAAACAATGGAAAAATCAATGAACACCATGGAAAAATCAATGAAAACCATGGACAAAACGGTGAAAACCATGGAAAAATCAATGAAAACCATGAAAAAATCAATGAAAACCATGGAAAAAGCAATGAAACACATTGAAAACAAAGATGAAGAGCGCACATGAGAGNCTCCAAAATGTAGCAAATTGCAGTTTTAGCTCTAAAATGCAGCAAATAGCAAGGAAAAGTGCCCCAAACTGAAAAACAAAAAAAATTCCAAAAAAAAAAAACAAAAAAAATTCCCAAAAAAAATCTGCACCCTATGTATACTGTATAATATAAGTTTATATAATTATATTACATACATGATATTATTGGATATTTATTCCTGAATATTATTGATACGTGCTTGCTAATTATGTTGATTCTTATTGGCAATATTATTGATAATCTTAGGAATGCATAGAACTTTGTCTGTTGGACTATGTGACCTCTACAAGGCGCTCTCTCTCAATTGCTGACTAGAGAAGCTCTTGACTTGGCTTTACATTTCAGTACTCCCTGGCAACCCACTGTCACTAGTGGCTCCCTGTGTATGGAACACCATCAATGCAAAGTGCTAGCAACTACTTGCTAGTAATTACATTTAGTTGCTACTTCATTTCTGCATGTTGTAGACATTGTGGACATTGTAGACCCAAGATGCAGCCAAACCTCTTGCAGAGAGCCAAAATTCAGTACCCTCAGTAGCTACTGTTCCTGTTGGAATGGTAAAGTATCCACCTTGTGTTCTTGCACCCGAAGCTTTTCAATTACTCCCATTACACCTAGCAACCTTTTGATTGCTTGACTCAGGGATTGCCAATGCAAGAATGACAGACTTACAGTGCTTTTGGAAGAAACGGCCAGTCTTTGAGGGACCAAGAAGCTAGCTAGCCAACCCCCCCAAAGACGAAAGTGTCCTTATTCCAGAGTGATCACTTGATGCCTTGGAAGAAGCTTCAGAGCTTCTATCTTGAAGGCACATTGACATCTGAGGAAGTGGCTTTCTGCAAAAGAAGTGTCTCAGCTGGATCCAAGAAGACGTTCCCTTTTGCGTAATGGAGCTTTTGAAGTGTGCAAGCAGAACCGTGTTGCAATGTGCAAGAGATGTGGACAACAAATACCAAAGTCGTCTGTGCGAATCAGCTACCCATCTACGGTCACATCGCGCAACACCCTGGCTGTCACCGTCCAGCTTCATGTGGACTGTGCAGTTCTAAGTTGTGCTTTGCGAATCCAATTCATCAGTTATTGCTGAAACCCTCTGTGTCTACCAGCCGTCAGCTGACTTGCTCTTCCCTTGCAATCCCTATACATATCAGGTTCATTATGGACTTCCTGTGGTCTGCCTCACCTTCCTCTTGTGATCTTTATTTTTTAATTATCTTTGCTTAAACAACCAACGAGAGTTGTGGGTTGTCTGCACAACGTGTGAAACTTACAGGTTGAATTCCTTTTGTTCCAGATAAGATTGCTTCTCGCGGTGTCAGTTGACCAGGTGCAGTGAAGGAATTTGAGATTCTTCAGCAGATCGCTCAACAGGGCATCAATGACAAAGAGTATGTAGAAGAGCACATCATTGGCTTTGAGGCCTTGAAAAAGAGTGAGCAGAAGTGCCTGCTGCAATCGCTGCAACAACCGGTGCAGTTGGTTCCGGAAGAGCTTCCAGCCAGTCAAGTCAAAGCTGATGTGACTTTGACTCCGCATGAAACGCCGCAACAGCTTCGCGAGCCTCTCAAATTGTTTCAGCAGGAAGGCCTATCCTGGCTACTTCAACGCGAAGCTAAAGCAGAAGGCAACGAAGGCCGAGAAAGTGGTGCGCATGTGCTTCGTGGCGGAATTCTAGCGGACGAAATGGGCATGGGCAAGACCCTTCAAATCATAGCATTGCTGGTTGCAAGTCCTGCTTCCGGTGCCACCTTGGTTGTTGTGCCTCCTACCTGCCTAGCCCAATGGCGTGCTGAAATTGCCGAATTTGTTGAGCCAGGTACGCTTGAAATCTTTGAGTATCGTTGCAATAAGTCCTTGCCAGAACACTTCAATGGCAAAGCTGTGGTCTTAACAACCTACAGCACTTTGGAGCGCGACTTCCGCAAGCAGCTGGACACCTTGGAAGAACCGCCAAGAAAGCGGAGGCGAGGGGAGCTACTGCGAGACCAGGAGGCTGGGTGGAACACGAGAGCAAAGCTTTGTTTCTCCAAAAAACAGCATTCTTCTTCAAGCCAGTGACAAGGACTGCCAGCAAAAGCATCTATTCCGCAAGCATCGTTACTTTTGGAAACTCCATTGAATGGACTTTTAGCCAAGAACTTCCACCGAAAAGCTAATGTGAGCTTTGTGTAGAAGCAAGCACAGAGGCCTTGAATTTAAGGTTGTGTCCGGAAGTTTTTGCCAGAGAGGGCAAAGTTTGCGATCAATGATCCAGTTCAGTTTCATAAATTGGGGCCTACTGAAATAATGAATGCACTGAGAATGATCTTTAATGAAAACTCCCAAGCGGCCGTGCGAGGTCAGTTGGTGGGATGAGCAGCTTCAAATCGATCTCTCGAAGTCTCCACTATTTGGCAGAAGATGGACACGGATTGTCTTAGATGAAGCTCATCGGATTAAGAACGCCCGTGGAAGCACAGCTCAAGCTGCATTCAACCTCCGTGCACAACGGAGGTGGTGTGTCTCAGGCACTCCAATGCAAAATCGAATTGGTGAGGTTGGGTCCCTCGTCCGCTTCCTGCGTTTCTACCCATACGGTTTCAACAGATGTCAGCGGAGAGGATGTAATTGTATATGCCTCTTCGTGAATGCAGACAATACCTCCTTGTGCCAAGCCTGCGGACATAGGAAGACGCAGCACTGCAGTGTTTTTGCCAAGAAAATCTCCACTCCGATCCGTCAGTTTGGCTTCACGGGCGAAGGCAAGGCTGCCTTGGAATCTTTGCGTTTGGAGATCTTTCACCAACTCATGTTGAGGCGAACAAAGTCTACTTTGGATTTGCCCAAGTTGTCCATCACTAAAAAGAAGGTTTCGTTGAGCGAGAGAGAAAGTCGCACATACACACGCATCAAGACTCGGGATCGGCAGATCCTCCAGAACCTCATTGCTGAGGGAAAGTTGATGCAGAACTTCGCCCATGTTTTTTCCATCATCATGCGACAGCGCCAGGCAGCCAATCATCCGCAGTTGGCCAAATTTGGACTGAGCTCCGATTGTCCCTTTTGCACGAATCCAGTGGATGAAATGGATGAAGAAACAGAAGTGCTCCCGTGTGGATTTCATGCATGTCATCAATGGTGCCACATTGAATATATGCGAGATGCGCCAGACGAGGCGGAATTCATTTGCCCCTGTGAACGTGAGCTGTACACGGCAAAACCGCTTCGAGCTGCAAGCATTGTTGACGGGCTTCAAGATGCAGGGCAACCGATTCGCACTTCGAGCAAGATCGAGGCGTTAATCCAAGAGATCGAAGCAAAGCTCCAGGACAGCTCTCCAGAACCACAGAAATTTCTGGTTTTCTCATCTTTTGCACACTTTCTCGAGCTCTGCGGTTACTTTATGGACGAAGCAGAGATTACGAATGCAATCATTTCCGGCAAGACAGACATCAAGAGTCGAGCCCGAATCATCCAGCAGTTTCGCGAGACGGATTTGAGCGTTTTGCTCATTTCTTTGCAGGTTGGGGGTGAAGGATTGAACTTACAAGTGGCAAACCGAGTTTACCTGTTGGACCCGTGGTGGAACCCGGCAATGGAGCAGCAGGCGTACCAGCGTGCTCACCGTGCCTTGACTGCCATGGCCCTGATCCAAGATGTCTTTCAAGAAAACTCTTAGCTGAGTGATGCTGAGTGCAAGCAGTGATTTGGTTGTCAAACCATGCTACCCCATTTTTTTCAAGGCATCTTCACTGGATACCAGATCTGACATACTATTTGATCACTGATGCGAATTCAGTCTATCAACGGCTGTGTGCTGTTGGTGACAAGGTTTGGGCCAAAAGCGAGAGGTGGAGGTGGTCCGCTTTGTGTCAGATGGAACAATTGAAGAGAAAATATTGCAGTTGCAGGAGAGGAAGCAATGTACTTTTGACAGTGGCTCTGCTGAATTTGAGTTTGTTTTCTCATGTCCCGTTCCATTTCATTTCCTTGACCAAACACAGACGTAGGAGGCAGCCACAACCAACAGAACAGAATGAAAGGCGAAACCGAAACACAATGCATCTTTGGCTTGCAAAAACATGTTGGCAACAGTCAACAACCTTAAGTTTCGATCTATTTTCAGGCACCGTTGCGGGCTGCAACGAGAGCTTGTTGAAGTTGACTAGCGACGATATCCAGATGCTCTTCCGGGATTGACAGTGTCCAGGCAACATGCAGCTTGTTGCCAGCATCTCATCAGCAAACAGCTAAAGGGCGATGGCCAATCGTGTGCTATGGACACGAAATAAACATAAATCAATGTGTGGTGTGGAACCCGTGAATTGGTAGCTGAAACTGTATTCTAACACCCGTGGCCGGGCCCGAGCAGGTTAGTGTTTGCAGTTCCTCGCAGACATCGTTTTCATGTGGCGCAGGCTGGACAGACACAGAAGTTGTGCACGAAGAAGATGAAGACTTTGTTGATCTTTGTTGAGCGTTTTGAGATACTTTGAGTCTTTAAGCATCACAAAGCCGTCATTAAGCTCTCTAGCAAGGGACCTTGCCTCCGAATTGAGACATTGGGCGCCAACTGTGCTCGTTTGGCTGGGCTAGGTGACCCAGGTGACCCATACCCGCTTCTTTTGACGAATCTCTGGAAGCTCTGGCGCGAGAACTGGCGATGTGCCTTGGGTGATGTCCTCCTTCAATGCAGCAATTTCCCATCGTGAGCTTCTCCGTGGATCTGCAGCAGAACTTTGAATCCCTGCAGGATGACCTTAGGATGACCTTAGGATGACCAATCGGCTCGAGAATGCTTGAGTTTGTGGGTAGGCCATAGGCATTGGGCAGACCATTATCCACTCCCAAGACTGGCCGAAGTGTGCGAGAGAAAAGAGTTGCCGCCGAGCTCGACATCTCCTCGGATTGATTTGATGATTATTTGGTGATTGTAAGACATTCTTG
This sequence comes from Symbiodinium sp. clade C Y103, assembly GCA_003297045.1. Classification (NCBI taxonomy): domain Eukaryota; class Dinophyceae; order Suessiales; family Symbiodiniaceae; genus Cladocopium; species Cladocopium sp. clade C. The sequence continues at coordinate 37,696 of BGPT01000201.1, forward strand.
AGCACTGGGTTCGCATTGTCAGTTGACTGACTCTGAACTTTTCAAACATTCTTTTGCCCCTTGAGGCCAAGCAGGCACTTTCCGATTGTCTTGAAGCAATGAAACACACGGAAAAAGGAAACATGTAGTTCCCTTTTGCACATACTAACTTCATCTCGCTTTTCCATTTTATACCCTCCGGTCATGTCACTGTGATGTCAGTCGCTTTAGACATGTTCGTGGACATGAGGAGTGGTACATGATGAGTCCGTGCAATGACCCTGTGTGAGGTGCACTTGTCCTTCTGGTCCTGGACTTCTCTATCGGAATCGTGTTTCACAATCCGAGGAATTGCACAACTTGAGGTGCACCTTGCACACGTTCAAGACCAATTTGAACCAATCCAAGAATATCAGAGTCCGCCATATCAGGATAAAACATGATCAAAACTGTTTCGAGTTCGGCTGGATTTCCAAGCTTTGGGAGTGCCACTCAGCCGGACCGCTGTGAACTAGTCACGGTGGCCAGGTTTAGCAATGCCGTTGTTGGTTCTAGATCACGTTTCTTTAGGCAGCCAGGAACTGAGTCTGTACCGCAGGAACAGAGAATCAGTGAAGGGACCAGTGAGTTTGGACATGTCTGGAATTCTTTCGAAAAAATTTGATCATTTCATTCTTCAGCCAATTCTGTACTCTCTCAGGGACTGTCTCGTTCGTGTGTCAGAGCATGACTGATCCATCCAGGCTCAAAATTTCAGCCTGTTGTTAGTCTCAACATCCATGTTTTGGTGTTCACCTGAGGCTTGCCTCTTCAAAGCCTCTCCTGCGTGGGATTTTTGCCATATACTGAGGGGCTGATGTTTGTGCGTCTTAATTTCCTCTCTTTCACACCGCAAATCACTGCAATGATTCAAGCTCAGACCAGGCCTGCAACTTTCGACATTGCTAGCCTTGCACCTTCAACATCATTGCAGCGAATGACACGTTTGGGCTTCACAGTCTTGATCTTTGCTTCTTCAAGGTGCCCCCAGGGTCCCCAGGGCACCCAGGACACTCAGACTCAGCGCTGCTGCTACTGGATGCTGTAGATGGTGTAGATGATGTACAGCAGATTCTGTAGATGCTGTACCCCTTCCATGCACAGACCTGCAGGTGTCATTCGTCACCATTGGTACCTTGGACTTGAGAGTCTGAAAGCACCAGAAAGATTCCAGCTGGTGGAAGTCGGCAGTGAAGTGGCAATGGAGTGGCAATGAAGTGGCACTGGAGTGGCGCTGTCAGGTTTTGGACCCTGCAGTCCTCGGCTCATCTCCGACGGGCCTTTCCCGTACAGGGCTTGCCGCGTTGGCACTTTGCTCGCACAAGCTACGAACTCAGAAGCAAACGCACAGTGAAGCAATCCCTTCCCCCTTTAGTATTGGATCTAATCATTTTGGGCAGGGTCATATGGGCTATATGGGTGGTATTTATATATTATATAACATCACATATGTGGGTGAGATTCAAACCCTCAATGGATGCTCAGTGGAAACTCTTGGATGGGCAAACCATGACAAGTGCAGCAAGCCCAGCCAAGGATGGATTTGACGATGGCACTGCAAACACTCGTACATGCCAACACCCTGCTTTTGATTTCCGGTGGATGCCGATGGGGCTTTTCTTTTTTTGTTTCAGACGGTACATGTTTCGAAGCCTTTGCAGACTAGGCTTTCCTCTGTCAGTGCCAAGTAAAATGACCTTTGATGCTTTGATAGCCGTGCTTGGGTGTGGTTCACCAGACACTTCACCTTTTGCAAGAAGCCTTCTGTACTTGGACTTGGTTCTGCTTCCGGACTTTTTGCACTTTGGAGCCTTGTCACCTCTCAGAAGCCATGCAAGACTGGGAGTCTTTGCTCTAATCTTTGACTTCTCGCACGCTGAAAGCCTGCTACCAATGCATTGCCTGTCATGCTCAGATCCAACTCCATCCATTTTGAAGCGCGGGCGACCAGGCTTCTCGATCTTCGTCCCAGACTTCCTTCATTTGGAAGCCTTGCTGCCTCTTCATTCATTTGCTTCACCTGGAGCTTTCATTCCTGCATTGGATTTGGTATCATGTGGAAGCTCCTCATCTCTTAGGAGCACCCTCTGACTGGGAATGGCACTTTTGATTTCTGACTTTGCTCATTTGGATTTTTCTTTGTTGCAGAGAACTCTTGGATGACCAGATCTGTTTCTGGTCATGTTGGATCGTTCGCTCTTGGGCTTTCCGCGACTACCGAAGAGCAGAGTGCGACTGGTACTGTCGTCACCTTTGCAAGGATTGAAGTGAACGGGAATTTAGAGCGGCGTTGAATTTCAGATGGCTCTGCTGTGGCTGACTTAAGTGCAGGAGCGCCAGCAACGCTTGGAGTTGCTGGAGGCTCTACACATTCAGATTTGGTCAAATTGATACGACTGGCTCCAGGGACAATGGATATGTATTGGATTGTATTGGTATGTTGATGAGTATTTTGGCAGCTTTGGTTCCAAAAGGAAATTTTTGCAGCAGGCACACGAAGTCTCAGAAGTTGCACAGCAGGATGAACAGGAAGGCTTGATTCAGGTGCTTCTGGCTTTGGTCACAGTTGTCCAATGTGTTGCAGTTCCCTCCAGTCCTGTAATTTTTGGCGCAACGGTGTTGTTCACTGAAGCACGAGGGAATCCTGACCCTGTAATCCTGGCCATGCAAGAGCGTGATGCACAAAGTTGCAGATCGCAGAAGTCTGAACTTTGCATCAAGACTAGGTGCCGCGCTGAAGAGTTAAACGCATGAGGCACTGAAGAAGTCATGTAGCACGAAGATAAACAATGATACATCCCTTTCAAATCCAAACATAACTGATCATTTTGCATCGCCGCATTCTTGCGCAGCTGTTGGATGGCATTTCAAGAAATGCACCCTTGTTTTCCCAAATGTTTGGACACCACTTGCCCGAAGACAACGGTTGATCATCACTTGCACATTCAGATACGTTCTTTCTTTCACCTAATATCTCACGTACGTTTTAAGAAAATAGCCCATGTGCCAAACACACTTACGCGCTTCTGTGATCGGATTCATGGAGATGTTCAGACCTCGAAACAGCACATGTTTGGCAGAGCCCAAATTGGTTCTCAGGGGAGCACAGCTAGTATAGAATTATTGCAATTCTTGAAGAAGTGAGAGTACAACTCATAGTCAGAATTATGGAAGTGACAAAAACATATGAAAACAATTGAAACAGTTGTCAGATGTTGTTAGCCTGACACCTTCCCTGGGGAATGAAGCAATGAAGAGCTCTGTTACTGTATGCTCTGTTCAAGAGGTCTGAAGCGACTCGCGCCAAAGCTGTTTCACACCTTCAGTCTTCGGTGGTGAAAAACATGTGGAAAGAGCTTGAAAATCATGAAAGAGCTCTCCTCGTTTCTCCACTTGGGTCAAACACTTCTTGGTTGCAGAGTCTAATCTTGATATTGTTAGGGGTTGCAAAGAGCTGCATGGAGCTTCATGGTGGGCCGCTGGGTCCTGTTGTTCTTGGCTCGTTGGCAAGCTGTGTGTTTCGGGGCGGCTACCACCGCCAGCCCGGACTGCCCGGACTGCCAAGGTTTGGACTGTGTCAAGATGTGTCAAGATGTGTCAAGCAATTCTGTCAAAGATTTTCGAAGCATGTCTGAGTCAGTCTCAGATAGTCCAAGCGTGTCCAGCATCTTAGCATTGTCGAAGTGGGCGCTGTTGCGTGGTGTAATTATGTCGTTTGCCTTGACCTAATGATCGCTGTGTTGAGCCAGCGTTTGCACCTCCATGGTCAGGCCAATCGCAGAGCAATGGCCAAGAAGGATAGTGGCAAGTCAGTCCTGGATTTGGAAAGGCCACGCATTTCGTGAAGTCCTGGGGCTGTGACAGGCACTTGACAGGCACTTGTTCACGTTTTGGAACCTTCCTTCAAACTAGGTACCGTGGCCATTTGTATATGATTGGATGTGATCATTCATTCACATCATACAAACTCTTCGGCAGGTACTTGAACCAGCCAGTGAAAGTGAAGTTCACTGGTGGACGAGAAGTAAAAGGAATTTTGAAAGGCACGTGTGGAAAATACATGTTTTCTTGGCGTTGAACAAGCCTGCAGACTAGTAACAGACTACAACTTGTGACAGATTAGTCTTTTAAGTCCCTGAGTGTGACAAGGACATGATGCTGTCGCAAATCTAGTGCTGGATGACGTCCAGGAGCTGCAAAGCGGATTGAGTTTTTGTTGAAAGTATTGCCATGGCATTGCCTCCCGTGCACACCATCGGTTCTCACTGTTGCATCGCGTTGCTGCTCTATGCTCTCATGCACAGTTTGCGCAGATCCGCAGGAATATTTGCGAGACCCAGAGGACCCGTACAAGGTACGCCAAGAATTTTTGCAATTGGCAAATCCATTCACTCGTACAAGTTTTTTTTTCCGGGGTCAATGCTGACTTTAAACCACAATGAAATAACACATAATTATTACATATTATTGTTGCATATAATGTTTTATAGATACTATGTAATATAAGACGGTCCTGCACTTGTCTCATGTCTGAGAAGACTGCACAGGTCTCTGATGAGACTAGAAGCCTGGGATTGGTCGTTGCACGCGGCACCTCAGAACAGCCCTCAGTTTCATGATGTTTTATGCTGGTTTAATGCCGGTTTCATGCCGGTTTCATGCCTTTTCAAGTTGGGCTTTGGTGAAATTGGTAGTGACATGGAGTGGCCGCTGCCAACTTGGAAGACTTCAGTTGACTCCAGATGGATTTTGTTTCAAAGCGCTTGCCACTCTGTTTGTGGAACATGTAGACCTGCCACCTGGTCCTTACATGCACTTGCAGTACGTCGAACAGCTGGGACATGCACAGCTCAGGTCATGCTCATTTGTCCTGTAGATGGCACGGAGGAGATCGCCAATCCTTTTGCAAGTGCCTAGGTGACACGCTGCTGAGTCACCTACAATCTGCAACAAGTACAGTCAACTGAAATGGTTAAACAAACATAGCTAAACTATGCTTAACAATTTTTAACGGTTGAACTTCGTCAATTTCGCCCCAAGCCAAGACCCTGAGACAGGTGGACCTTTGTGAAGTTTCTCTGAACCGTCCACGGCTGTCAGCCTCGGATGTAGAAATCAAAATTACAATCCCAGGAGCCATGGGAAAATCTATGGAAGAAATGACTAAACGTTTAGCGATGTAACTATTCCTTGTCACGTGGCTCCTGTGGTGGGTTTCGCACCCACTATCTATGTGCTAGAAGCACACTAACCTGAGGTGCTGCACTCACATTCAGACAAAACATTCCCTTTTAGACCACCTAGGCATGCCTATAGACATCTATAGTATCTATAGACTATAGACTATATTCCGGTTGGGCCACCAAAGACGAACCCCTTGGGTGGAGGATCACTTTTTCAGTCAAACTTTGGACAACAAATCGACGTGCAGCAGAGTTTCATTGTTGGGACAGAGATTTTGCTTTATTTCATGACTCATGAAGCATGCCTCCTAGGTCTTCATCCAAGATGTAAGATAATGGTTAACCACATAGTATATATAAACATGTATATTATGTATATATATAATTTTAATACACATATACGTATATATAGTAATATATATATAACTATACATATATATATATATGTATATATATATATATTTGAAAATCCTCGCGATTACATGGTTTGCACACCCTGCTGTTTTGAAAGGTTAGGCTCAGGAGCTTTCATCTCAAGAGAGGGTCTGCATCATGTTTATGGGACACGTCGGATGGAAACGTTTCCACCAGAAGTTTTCTTTGATTCCATGTTCGTTGGTGTCTTCCCCGCGGTAGTGAAAGAACATCTGTTGGAAACAAATATTTCGAGGTGTAGCTTGAACATTCCAACGAAGTCATAGGCCAAAATGATGAACCTGAGAGAGCTCTTGGCAGTCAGGAAGTGGAAGCCTTTTGAAAGCATTATTCGGAAAAACAACCACACGTTTGCAACAAGAACTTCAAACCATGTCCAGGGTGGAACAGTCGAGCAGACATCTCCTTTTCGATCCGATGCCAGTTTTTAGGATCAATCCTGTGAGACTCAGGTTCAAATTACTACGGTGGGCTGGATGTTCTATTGGCCGTTTTCTGGGGCCTGAAGTGTATTCATGTGAATTGCTTGAACTCGTCATTTGGCTTTCTACTCGGAGAATTACCAAGAAAACTGGATAAAACATGAATCCGACAATGCAACTTCAGACCAGTTTGAAACTAATTCCTGGATCAAACGCAAAGAATTGGTAATGACACTTTGGGATGCTTATCACATAGAATAGCCCTCGATTGAAAAACACACTAAGCAAAATTAACCTTGGCCACTGACACTTCAGATCGTTTTCCGAAAATTCTATTCGGAAAAATCAATAATGATTTGGCAACGAGGTTTCATTTGGTTTTGAAGCAATCTTTGGATCATCCTGAAACTTCATGATATTGATCCACTGTGCCACTGTCTTGCCCCTTTTTGAAAGGTTTTGGGATTATTTTATAGTGCATCCTCTGGCCAGAGAGTGTTCATCAATTTTCCACTCTTTAGCTGATGAGGCTGATGAACGCTTGGGGACTTGTATCCACAACATAGATTTGCGTCAATTCAACCCTTTACATCATTGAACCCCCGGGAGACCCCAGGTATCTTGTCCCGTTTTTACCTGAACATCTTGTACGGGTCCAGTCTAATTGGCATACGAAACCAGATTTAGAATCCAAACTTGTTTCGTTTGGATTTTGTTTTGGTTTCCCAGCAGGCAGAGAATTCTCAGCCTTTTGAAGGCAACAAGCAAGGTTGTGTGTAAAGAATATGCGTGCAGCAGGGTAAAGAGCCAAGCGAGCAGAAATCAGAGCTACAAAAGGAGCACAGACGCGACGCGACGAAAGGGATAGAAGCGACAGCCTGAAGATAGACTTCAAGGAACCGTGTGGTGTTCAAGGTGTGCCTGAGCGACAAAGCGTTCTGCAGTTTGGCTCAGCACAGGCAGTCCCCTTTTTTCAATGAGACATTGATTGCATCACATGGAATTTGTCGTTTCAACCTCCGGTGAAGCTGTTTCATCATTTTCAGGGATTTGCATAGCATAGGGCGTTGCTGAATGTCCGTGCCGTGCCAATTAGATTTTTTTGCGGACACGCAGAGACTGAAGGTGCTTGCGCATGGAAGTTGTTTTGGGTGTGTGGACACCGTGAAAAAAAAATAAATTCGTTGGACGCATGCTCGAACTTCAACAAATCTGATGCAACATATTTCAAAATGCACATAATTTGTGCAGGAATTCAATGGCAAAAACCTATGTGGTCAAGTCTGCCATTTCTCTTCTGCTTCTTCTCGCCTGTGGGTGGATGCCTTTGCTGTTTTTGGCGGTGCAATGTTTGAAATGATTGTCAATCATTTTGATGTCATATTAACAGAATTTAACAGATGTCATATCAAGTCAGCTTTCAATTTACTCAGTCCCTACTTTGCTTTGGCGCTTCCAAGGCGAACTTTAGGTGAGGCTCCAGCTGGTGCTGTGCCCCAAGTCTGATATCTTGGCACGCGCCGCGTAGACATTTGATGGTACTTGGGATAATCTGCCAGTGCCATTTCCACTAGTCAACTCACTTCTCCAGCCATACCCGTATGATCCCATATGCTATTTCAGCATGATCTGTAGAATATGCATGCGCCGCAGGCTACGATTGCTGCATAGTCCAATTGCTGCATAGACCTGGCTTGAAGAACTTCAAGAGGACATCCAACCAATTTCCGTATGTCTGTGATTATCACTGACAGGTACCCTCCATAGGCACAGAAGCATGGTACGCTGACTACGAGCTCAGCTTGCGCTTGCTCCTGAATCTTATTGATCATTGCTCAGATAAGAATCGAATAGAAGATTTACGGAAACTGTTGCTTTAGAGATATGGGCTTTAGCTTCACCGGTGAGTCAAAGACGGTGAAAAGATGTGAAAAGTGGAAAATTAAACATGTCAATCTTATTGATTGTCAAAGTTTGAACATGGTGCAAAAGTGATAAACATGTCAATCACTGGATCATTAGTTGGTCTTCCTCAGGTCTTCCATGTGCTTTTGCTATCTCTCTTTGTGTCACCGAACTCGCAAGGTCCAGAAGATGCTGGCGTCTCGGCCCTGGGAGTCTGTAGATCTTTGATGATCTTTGCTGTGCTGTGCTATTGGATCTAGTATGATCCGTTGGTGCATCCCATGCAGATTTGTCTATACATCAATACACATCACATGATATCGCATGTATCTGTACGTATCTATGCGTACCTGATATACTGTCTTGGGTGCCAAGGCTTCGGCAATTCCATGGCGGTTGTCAGCTTGGTGCATCTGGCTTCAGTTGAGCGCCACATATTTCGATGCTGATTTAGCATGTTGGAGTATGATTCAGTATGATTCATTTCGACTCTGGACTTGCCTGGAGCTACTCGTAGCTAAGCTAGGGCAGCTAGGCAGTTTCAAGAGGATTTGGCAAATTTCTACCATCAGAACGGCTGGATGCCCAAGCTCGGCCGTAGCGTTTGTGGTGAGTCTGTGGCAGATTTTTATGGTGTCATTTAAGTTATTTTGTATGGTGCCTTGAACGAACTTCTGAGCCCGGCCAAAAACGGCAAAGGCCGTCCACCTCTGAATCCAGCATACTTCACCTTGGCCTTACCAGATGCAATACAGATGCAGCCTTCCTGACCTGTTTCGGGCCACGGCAGCCATGGCAGCCGTGGAAGCCATGGAAGCAGGTATTCAGAGTGTTAAGATGGTGAAGTCTGAACTGTGCAAACGCAAGCTAGAAACTACATGCAGTTGAACCCTGTACTTCTTGTAAACGCTAGGAATCTCGTTCAGTTCACTCTGACTTGGGTGTGAATAGCGAGAGGATACTGCAAGAGTGCCCCGGACTGCTGACTTCAGCTGCGATGCTGATCGCCCAGGCTATCCTTCAAAAACGCAATTTAGACTATATAATCAAGACAGAAAGGGAGAAAGATGAAAAGATGAGAAAACACATTCCTGCTTTGGATCTCCGATTCTTGTCACGTATTTTCCACGCATTCGGAAGGTTCGCCTTTCGGCCGGAGATTGTTCTCAGGCGGATGTAATTTGATGAGGATTTCATGATCAGAATTGCAATCTATTACGATGTTATTACAATCTATTACAAATTATTACAATGACTTTTTTGTTGCTTTTGGGCAGTTGGCCTTGCAGTTGCCTGCAGTCCAAGTTGCAGGCAATGGCACTTCTTCAGCAAACCTTCCAGTGGCTGCCACAGGCTCAGACAGTCACACGAATCATGACAGAAGATTCCACGAGCCACGGGCAGATTAAGCGATTTCAATTCTTCATACTGCTACGATGAGGTCCGATGGCCAAACAGCTGTTCCTCAGCCTTCACACTTCACAGCAACTTTGCTTTCTGGTTTTCACCAGTTCCCACAGTCATTCCATTCTCTTTCTTTGGTGGCAAACTTCACTGTCTGGAAGCACATTGCTGCTGCACAGTGTGTGACAAGTAAGTGCAGGTTTTGGGCTCATGGGCAGCTCAAGCTCTGCCAATGCTTGATTTTGATAGTTCAACCAAACTAGGCCAGATGGTGAGACGGAAGAATCTGGGAACTGCCAGAAAAAGTGCACCAAGCAAATCCAAATGCTTCAGCTGTGGCGTATTTTGTCTCATTGTTTCTTCCTGGCTCAGTCGGATGGAAAGGCATTCAGACTTTGTGCTGTCTGCTGAGAATGGTCGGCTGGGCTTCGCTGGCAAGTCACAGCTCTCGGGTGTCCGTGCAAACCAGTTACTCACCAGCCGAAAAGCCGAATCACCCAGCCGCTGGAGAAGGGTATGTGATTGGCTGACAGATGCAGAAAATCGAAAACGGTTTGCATCAATGGGCACTGCTGGTGTCTTGAGCTACGGTGTAGTGTCAAATATCAACTACATACCTCTTTTCTCGTATGCTTGGTATCTTGTAGCGGTTCGCAGCAAAGTATCTCCTATTCATCAGTGGCCCGCATTCCTCTCGACGTATGCAACGCTGTACATTTTCAACAACGTGCTGCGCCCCATCAAATTGGTGGTAATTGGCTTTGTCACACCCCGAGTTGAGCGCAGCTTTAGTTGGATGATGGAAAAGCTTGGCATTGGAAGGAAGAGAGCAGTTCTGATGGTTTATGTGATACTCAATACACTTGCTGTCCTGCTGATGGGTTTGAGCGTCCTTGCAGCCAGCTGCCTGGCTGGAGTGCCGATTTGGTGACGACTTCTTGAAGTGAACAGCCAAAACATGTGATCTGAAACTCAATCTTGCCAAGGCAATATATGGCAACATCGTAGTAGGTGTACTGTGTATGTTTCAGATATATTCCGGACTGGACCAAATGTCTTGAATTGAATTGTTCGTGAGCTCCAAAGTGTGTGAGCTCTAACTCCCTCTGAGACCCGAGCCAAAGATTCCAACAGCATAGAGAAGCTGAGAAGCTGTACAGAAGCGTTCAGTTTTGGATGCTCTGGGTCGCCACTAGAGTCTCGACGGGACAAATTTGATGGAAATAGAAGCTTTGAAAAGCCGACATGGCCGACATGGCTGACATGGCCGACATGGCCGACATGACGTGCGGCATGATTTGACTTGCAATTGGAATATGTTGAAATGCAATCAAATGCACACGTCTACTTTCAATTGGCTTTCATACGTTCTCATTGTCTTCGTCAACTGATTTGTTGGGGCTGGAATTACTCTGATCACGAGTGCTCTGCTGTTTGGTCACGGTTAGACTGTGGATTTTCTGACGTTTCATGAGGCTTTGCAACCCTTTGTACTGAAGGCAGGTTTGGAGACCCCGAGCAATTGCATGGGGTGTACATAGGCACAATGTATGAAATTGAGACGGACATCCTGCATTTGAAACTCTGATGATCTTGAATACTTCATTCAGTGCTGGCTCCATTGTGGAAGCTGTTGAAAACGGAAAATGAAGGAGCATTGGATTACAGAGATTGTCATGAAGGCAGAGCAATTGAATGCGTTCTGGATTCATGTTGCAAGTCCTGCAAGAGTGTCAAAGAATAGTGAAAAGGCTTAGAGGGTCACTCCAGTCCTTGCCATTCCTATTCAATCAAGAGCTGCAAGTGCAGAGGCTGCGGTAATGCTACCTGGTTGGAATGTTGAGGTGCATGTAGCTGCAGATGCATTTGTTTCACACGTTTTTTTTCTCCTACATTTTTTCTTTCCGTCTCTTTATAGCTTGCCAGGTTGCTGTCCAGCGATTTCTGGAGAAGGAGACCAGCTGTAGTCCTCCCAATGCGCTGAAGAGGCAACTGGACGATACCGGGTGCAGATCAGCCTTAACACCTTCAATTCCCATATTTGACAGTGACAGTGCTACTGCAGTGCTACATCGCTTTTATGGGGATACTCTGCCGGAGTTGTTTCTTGCAAGCTGCCTTTCAGTTGCGAAGATGCAAAGCTGGATATTGTCGTCGCGGTGTGCAGGGAGGACAAGCATCGAGCAGCTACTCCATAGCACAACATACTTTGCACCTGTTTCATAGTACCTGAAATTATTTGATAGTTGTCGGACAAGTGCCATAATGATCGCCATGTTTTCTTGATTTTTCTCCATTGTGATGAAGGATGATGAACAATGAACGAGTGATAATCAAACATAGAAAAAACTGGAAACTACAAACCTCAGGCTTCGAGGCAGATCCTGACGGATCCTGACAGGATCTTGATTGGCTTGCCAGCTTTACCACTGCCAGGCCATCTCTTGAGGGCGCTCCAGTATTGAGTGAAGTCAGCGCAGTATAAGGGCAGTATCGTTTGACACTTTTCGATACTTTTGCATTTTTCCACAAAGTGTCATGCTGTGTCATGCCCTAGATTGCTCTGTCATTTTTCTGGAGACTTTGCAGATCTTCAACATTCAGCCGAGAACTGCTTCAATGTGATTCAGATTCGTATCGTCCCTGTTTGCAGGGTCTGGATTTACGCAAAGTGTGGGCTGGAAGCTGCGCAACATCCAGAGCACTTGATGTGCGATCGGTCCTTAGCGCATTTGAAACATGATTGGCTGAATGCAGCTTGGAGAGGGCAGTGTATCATAGTGTACAACTAGTGACAACTAATGTACAACAGCAGCTGCAGTGTATGCGCAGACAGGAATTTAGTGTGACTTTTTCCTATCTCTGGATGGCTTTGCATTTCAGTGGGGCAAAGGTCACCAAAGAAGAGTTACCGAATTTGGCAATGGAATCATTGGCTTATGCCAGACACCGAGCTTTCTGATGCTTTTTGCTGCCAGTTCCAGGTATGAGCAAATTTGTGGATACTCCCTGCCATGCACTATGTTGTTTGCAGTGCAGGCCACTCACCTGGAACGTCGATATGATTCCTTCGCAGACTACACGCAGTGGTCTAAGAAATACCCAAAAAGCACAAACAAACTGAACAAAGTGATTCCCACGAAATCATAAAGTTTGTCCCTTCCATCACATTAACATCAGCTGCAGGATTTGATCAGGCGGAAGGGGTTCAGATAGACGCAGGACGAGACACTTGCAGTCTGCCTAGACTGAGGTTTTTTCTTCAAGGAGCTCCCTTTGAACACGCTTCCCCTCGGCTGGTCCAAGACGCAGCGAGTGCGATCCAGGCTGGAATTCCTGGCACACTCCATGACATCGAACGATGCCAGATAGATCCAGGTAGCTGCGTATTGGATACTTTGAAGACTCGAACACATTGACAGATCTTTACGAATAGCGACCTGAGGCTGGACACTACAGCGTGCCCTTTCTCCACTTGAACTCCCGTCGATTTCTGGCGGGGTCCAGCTTTTGCTTGAGGCACAACAGCGGTTTGCTGATGCTGCAAGTTGTTCGTGGACGTGCGCTGCAAATGGCAGGGATTTGTATTCTCGCCTGCTGGATGCTCCGGCCCCTGAGGCTGTGATGGCCGTGTGTGTTGAGCACGTTTTTCGCCAGTTTTCTAGATCTTTGCACTTGTTTCTCTTGCTATCTCTGTCTGCCTTTTGTCCGCCATCCACAGCGTGGCGTGGTTTGAAGGTTTTTGGCTCCTACTGCTGCAGTCAGCCTTTGCCTCAGTTGGTTCTAGTTAGTGCACATTGATGGCGCTTCACATCGTTTCTCGTTTCGCATCGTTTCACAGGTGTTGTGGCGTTCTGGTTGCGCCGAGGTTCCTGGTCCGACGTGATCGACTCTTGGCTCGGCCTCGAGCTCTCTACTCACGGAGCGTTGCCATTCTGTCGAAGAACTCAGAAGAAATTCAAACATGTCGAAGTATGTTGAAGTTAAGCCGCATTGAGCCACCTCGTTGATATCCAATCAGAATCAATCAAATACACTAATAATTACACTAATGATCATGTCTACAAAAATGATGAATACGCCATAATATGCCCTGTCAAATATAGTCCATGTTGCGGCATTGCTTGACTGCAACTTGGCAGGTCAGGGGACTTTCCGTTGGCCTGTGCACAGGACATCAGTCGAAATTAGTTAAACAATGTGTTAAACAATGTTAAACATAAAATGTTAAACATATGTTTGAACATTGTGTTGGAATTAGCTCGCTCCCCGTGAATACAAGACTTGCTCTTAGAGACTTTTGTTTTGGTTTTGCTTTGGCCAGGATGTGAAATACGATCCTCGACCTCGCATTGCAGTCTCTGCACTTTTCGAGCATTTGTGCCTCAGCCTGGAGCAGTTGGTCTGCCTGTTGTACGTGGAAGGAACTTTGTTGTAGCAGTGATTTCAAGAAACATCAGCAGTCACTAGAAGGCCGAAGACCAATGTGCAGTTCTCACACAACACGAGGTGAAGGGAGCTTTAAGGAAATTACGATTCTAAACTAGACATAACTAGACTGGCTAAAGATTCGTGGCGTTGCAATTCCAGAGATCAGGAGTTTGGAGTGTCGCAGGACATGAACATTTTCACAGGAGCCCATCCTTTTCTTGGATGAAACTTCAGGAAGATGATCCAAGTCGGAGCCTACAAACATATTGATCAAAATCTTGTGGGAGACGGAAGTCGCTTTCCTAAAGTGATTCTGACCCTTTATCAGACCACCAGTCACCATCACCATCACAGAATAGCAGCATCAGCATCAACATCAGCATCAGCATCAATATCAGCATCAGCATCAACATCATCGCCGCTGCCGCCGAATCATCAGAATCATCAGCATCATCGGCAAGATCATCAACATAGCATCAGGTGGCACGTTGTTCTTGGAGAGCCGCCGTTCCTGACTCCAAGACGCAGCAATCAAAGGTCTCAGGGGGGAGAGAGAGAGAGAGAGAGAGACACACACACACACACCCACATACACACACATTCAGAGAAAGCCATCAAGTGTAGACTCACAAGTGGAGCTGGCAGTCAATGAAACTGGCAGTCTTGTAACAATGCAAAAGTGACTGCTCAACTGCAGGCTTCCTCTCTTTGCACAAATAGATATCACGGAGGGTGCTCTGCCAGATGCCCTCAAAGAGTAAGAGATGTGGACAAAAAAGTGAATTTGCGCCTATGTATGCAGAAGTTGCAGCGACATACATATGGGTATCATGAATGACATGGATGACATGAATGATGCAAGGTCCTTGCAGGCTATGCATGGGTTTGTCTTCTCTTGTCTCACATCCATAGCAATTCTCTGGTCAAGGAATGCAGCCAGTCTTGCAAACTTTTGTCTTCAAGCATATTTAAACTTTCTCATGTTCTGGCGTTATGTACACTGAGACATAGATTCCTTGGATGAAGAATATATCATGCAGAGAGGGACATGTAACCAAATCTGTCTTCTGTCATGACGATCCACTACATCAATTCAGGAGTCAAAATCAGCACAGCAGTTCCCAATATTTGCCCTCAACACGCTTAAACAAGTGAACATTTGATTTACATTTTGTTACAATTCACAAGAGCATTCAGACTTGGTCCTGGCCTGTCCCAGCTGGGACTTGGCATGTTTCGATTACGATTAGAAATGAACAACGAACTTATTTTAAAGCTTTGGATATTGTCGGATCTCTTCGGATATGGTGTGAAGACTTGTGAAGACTCTGAAGTCTGATGGTTTAGTGATTCCTCTGCCGTCACAAGAGCCATGGCTGATACAACCATGAGTGATGGCGATATCACAATGGGTGATGCAAGTGAGCTTGAACGGCTTGTGCTGCATGCAAAAGCTTGGCCGACAGAGGTCTTTGAACTTTTCCGAAAGCTTTTGCAGAATGTGGTGTCCAATCCAGATGATGCCAAGTTTCGCAAGCTGAAATTGAGCAATGCTCGAATCAGTGCACTCTTGGCGGAGACAGGTGCGCAGGAAGGTTTTCAAGCGCTCGGCTGGGTTCTGTCTGGTGATGCTTTGGAGCTGCCTACATCCATTGGCTCCAAAGACTTAGGGAATTTTGAGTTTGTTTTGAAGCAAACAAACTGTGGGCCTCCTGGAGATCTGATTTGTCTTACAGTTCTGCGTGGTGCATTGAAATCGAAGCTGGAACTTCCATCCAATACTCTTTTCAGTGGTTTGGCTTCTGCCATTGAGAAAAGAGACGACTTGGGACGAATTCCGAGGAAACGTCAACGTGTGTTGATTGGTGTTCCTCCCCGGCCACTGGAACAAATTTTCCCGCAATTTGCGACGATGACCATCTCTGAATTGGGTTTGAAAGCGTTCAAACTTGAAGACACTTGGGAAGAGATGGTGGCAGACTTACGAGCTCTCCGAGCAAGCTTCGAATCTCTCCTATCTGTTTTGTCCTGCAAGAAGACTTTGCAAGACAACTTTGATTTTCTGCTTGACTCAGCGAAAGCACTTCTGAAGTCACGGGCCATGAAGATGGACCAGGCCGAGATTCGCATAGCTCGGAAATGCTTTGCTATTCTTTGGCCACCGCTGGCAGAGACCAGGCTGGCCAGACTGGAACATTGTGCTGCGTGCACACCGCTAGCAATTCCTCAAAAGAATGAAGGCCATGGCCAAGATGTTGCTTCACAATTTCCTTTGCAGGTGGAAAGAGCAGACTTGTTCAATTCAGCAGTGTCTCAGATTCAAAAGGCATCGACCGAGGAGTTGCGGAGGCCCCTGCAGGTGACATTTGTAGGTGAGGCAGCAGAGGATGCTGGTGGTCCAAGACGTGAATTCTTCAATGATTTTGGCCGATCTTGCGCTGAAAGAAAAGACCTGTGGCATATAACTCCTGCAGGTTCACTGACACCCGTGACATTGACACCAATCACAGCAGTAAGTGGGTTGAGCGGGTTGAGTGCAGGCTCTGTGTTTCATGCTTGCGGTCGTGTTTATGGCCTAGCACTCTGTCAAGCAGAGAATGCAGCCCAGGAACAGCGTGTCCGCGAGAATGCCACAATTCAAGAACTGCTTGCTGCAGTGACAGGCGATGACGAGCCCCAAGCACAGCAGCAGAAACTCTTGGTCGGAGCATCCTTGGCGAAGCCATTTCTGCGTTGTGTCCAAGTTGACGCTCCAGAATCCTTAGAAGATTTGCAAGCTGTGCTCAATGCTGAAAGTGATGAGAGCTCTCCAGACTTCAGGGGTTCTACAGCTTTTCTGACCTCAAGCCTTAGCGAGTTGGGCCTGGAAGGACAGCTGACTTTCAGCCGGGAGAAGCCAGACGGAACAGTGGTGCAACTGAAGCCTGATGGAAGCAACCAGATCGTCACAGATGCAACGAAGCTCGAGTGGCTGAAATTCATTCTGCGGAATGAACTTGTGGAAAGCATTGAGGAAGCAGCAAACAGCTTTCGTCTGGGTGTATGTGAAACGGCAGGCGCTGCATATTTAGTACTGCTCTCTGCTGTTGAGCTTCAGCAGGACTCTCGTTCACTTTCAGTTGGTGTTTCCCGCAAGTGCACCGATGGCAATTTTTGGGCAACGTATTCACTTCTCCAAGACATTTTGGTCGCTGCCTTTCTGGTTCTACGACAAAAGGTTTCTTGATGTTTCTCGAATTTCCTGATGTTTCTTGTAGTTTGGTTGTGGTCGCGATAAGCCTTTAAGTCTATTTCATGTGGAATCACGTAATCCCCAGCTTACCAATATGAAGAGTCGGATGATGTTGAGCAAAACTGGGCACTGTCTTTGGGATCGGGAGTCTCGCTTGATCGCAACTGGGGGCAACTCCTGGTGCTGTGGCAGGAGTGGTCAGGTATGCCAGAGATCAGTGATGATGACTTGAAGTTCTGGCAGGAGCTTCTGGGACTGCACTTATTTTTGATATAAACACCGCACTAATGATTACGCAACATCACAAGAACAAAGAATTGTTTTGCAATGTTTTGCATGATTTCAAAAAAGCCCTTCCTCCTTCACTCTTGCAAGTCCTTTGGCATCCTGCACTGGTCTCCACCGATACTTCTTTCTGGACCTGTTTTGTGTTGCTTTTCATGTTTCTTGTGTTTATTTCTACCTTATCGGCAGGCGCTGTTTGCGAAGAAATATGGGTTGATGTGGGATGTGCATCGTCTCTCCAATTTTCTGCAGAATTTGGTGAATTTAGGCGATCCACGATCAATCCAGTCGCGCAGCTGAACATCTTGGGATTTGCTCCAAAGAGAGAAACAGAAATCGACGCAGACTAGCGAGTGAATATTTTCAGTGTCATTTGAGTCATTTGTGTGAGAAAACAGTATGAATCAATAGAAATCAATATGAATCATGAAGCTGTCTTATGCTTTCGGAGGCCCGAAGACAGCAAGCATCCTGGTTCTTCGAGACGCTTTGGTCTGCAGAATGGCGCGATTCGCGACCGAAAGTGCTGAAATTCACCACAGGTGGGAGCATTGGGTATTGAAAGATTTCAAGGGTAAAGACTGAATCAAGAATGATCAAGACACATAAGACACCAGTGGATACCAGTAGACACGAAAGATTTTGATATGTTTTCCTTCTCTTTCATCTCGTGCAGGCAGCGATCGCTGGCCAAGAGACCCTAAAGGCTTCATGTTTTATGTGGAGCCTATGGACGGTGGTGACGAAGTTCTCCCTCGTGCCATGACATGTGGCAACATGCTCCAGCTGCCAAGTTACCGCAGCAAGGACTGTACCAGTGAAAAGCAGAAGGGACCAGAAGGGACCAGAAGGGACACCAAATGCATCTAGAAACAAAGAAACGGAATGCAGAAGGAACCAGACGCTTCAAGTGGCCTTTCTTATGACTTCTCTTTTGTGTTTTCGCAACAAGCACGAACACTTCTCTTGTAGTAGTAAGGAGCACAGCCAGTGATAAAAAAACTTTGATTCTATCTAAGTATATGACATTTCATAATTGCAATGCCTAGGAGCAACTGCAGCTTCAGCTTCTCAAAGCTTGCGACCTGGGACTGTCAATGCAACTCGTGTAGACAGTGTGGACGGAGATGTCCAACTGGTGCAGACAAGATCGGCAAGATGTGCTCTGTGTACGATGGGTTTCCGGTGGGTTTAGACGGTTAAGATGATCTCATCAGCTTGGAAAACAGCCCGCGTGTACTACCCTCATGGCCAGAGACGGAGCGAGACTTCCTCGACTTCCAAACCATGTTTGCTTTGGCCAACCAGGTTTGCTTTACACTTGCGGGGCGTTCAGCACCAGAGGCTCAAACGTGAGTTTGGTGACTTCTATGTTGAATAATCAATGATATGACAAGCCAAACCTCTTTTGGAAATATTTGGAGCGTGTAATGGAATTTATTTTTCTCATTTCCCTCCGGGTCAAGTTGCGCACTGTCAATGGCGCTTGGGAAAAGACATTCACTGTCTTTCAGTCCCTCAAACTGGATCAAGCTTTGTCGTAGATATCCGATGTCGCACCTCCCATGGCGGATATGTCTGTTCCTCGACCTCTTTCTGACGGAGATTGATGGGCCCTCAGAGTGCCAGTTGGATTTGCTGCCTTTTGCACTGTATTATGATTCTTGACACGACTTATTGGAACTTCCCTTTAGACATGCATTTAAAACCATTTCAAGTATTTTAAACTTGTAAACCATGGACTTCAAGTGTTAAGGCAAATGGAAGCTCCTTCTACGCAACCACTGCTCGCCTCCCTAGCACGGACAGCATTAACAAGTCTATCCGGCTCGATTCTATGCCAAGAAACGCCGATTTATTCAGGACAGTCTCTTGCAAACCACAAGTCTCAGAAACTTCCGTGCGCTCCATGCGCTCCATACGCTCCATGCGCTCCATGCCCTCCATGCCCTCCATGCCCTCCATGCGCTGCATGCGCTCCACGCGCATTTGTTGCGAATTTGTTTCGTTTTTCTTGGAAGATTTGGAAGTTTGTTCGCTCGTTGTGCTCAGCCCCTGGACTGCCAGGTACATGGGAAAGCGTGGTCCGGATGGTACTCGCTGTATCCGCCACAAAGGCGCCTTTGTCCAACTTCAACACAGGAAATCAAACAGAACAACTATGGAAATCGAGGAACAAGATGGAAAAAGAGAGGAAGATGATGAAGCATTCGTGGATACGAGGAACAAGATGGAAAAAGAGAGGAAGATGATGAAGCATTCGTGGATATTCAATAAGTTCTAAGTTCTAAATGATATTTGTAGAGGCCACTCCATGTCATACAGCTCATGCGGAAATGGCTCCAGTGTAGATAGGTTTGAGACTGTGAAGTGTGATCAAGTCTGAAGGCATCACAGTGTGCCACAATCTTCTGCAGAAGGGCGGAGTCGTGCCACAGCCGCGCTGGACTGAGACATGGATGAAATTGGTTGTAACAGTTGTAACATTGCACTGCAACATCTTGCAACATGTTGGGTCAACACTGTTGCACCTGTGGGTTGAGAGATGCCGAGAAAACATCCGAGGTTTGTGGACAAATCCAGAGGTGCGGCCGCTGCCAATCCGTCCTTTCTGCATTTTTCTGCATCTATTTTTTTGTAAATATATGTATATATATATATATAAATATATATTTATATATTCATGATATGCTCTAGCGCCTCTTGACACCATGTGCCACCATGCTACTTGGAGGCATCCTGGTAGTCTACGACGGGCAGGTCCGCCGAAGTCTTCAAACCCAAGAGCCGAAATCAATCGAAATCATTGAACATGATTTACACCAAAACCATCGTGATCAAACAGATCTACAACTACCGGGACCTCAGCCGTGCGCTTGGCGTACAATGCAAGAGCGATGGCTGGAAGCTTAGGAACAGAATGCACAGAATGTGCAGAATGCACAGAATGTTCAATTACAAACGCAGTGAAATTTGGTGGTAATTGAATTCTAGCCACGAGTGCTTGAAGGCTCAAACCTACATAGAAATATAGATAAAGATATCAAAACATATGAACATGTATATGTATAGAGTTTTCAAGGCCCAGCGAGGTTTCTTTGGCGCGTTTGACTTTCCTCATCTTGAAAGCTACAATGACTACTCTCTTCTTAGTGCCAGTTGTTCGTTCCTTTTGATTGAGGAAGGAACTTCAAAAGATGGGTCCTAGGTCTTCATAGCATGCCAATACTGCCAGCAATAGGCCTCTAGTTCATGGCAAAGCTCGGGGATGAAGCTTCAAATAGTGAGTTAGGGTGTGTGGTTGAAAGATTGTTTCATTGTTTGATTGACTTGTTGGAACTTATTGTAGTTGTCATGTGAGGTGGTTATGGTTCGGGTGAAGGAGTGATTGCTTGCATGGAAGAGTGATGTGTCAGTAGGTGTGTGAACGGTGATGCAGCGACTTAATCAAAGATGAGAGCTCGGTCAATTGATGTGAGTGGGTTGCAATTCAACTTGACGCGCTGAGAACAGGACCCGCTGTCTTCTTTGATTTGATGTCTTTGGGTTTATGCAATTTGTGCTTGAACTTGTTCTATTCTCTGAAGGTTTTTGCTTATATATATATAATTGCTTTTTGCTGGAGGGGGGTATCTCATGAACTTGTATACCTTGTGCTAACTTGTGCTTGACAAAATTAGATATGCCTTGCATGGGCTTGTCGTGGAGGGTATTCTTCGGCGGTTCGAAGCTACTGTGTGCTCAGAGTTCTAAATCCTTTGGCACATTGGCGGTAAAACCAGTGCTGATATTCCTCCAACTGAGAAGCCTCTCTTCTTTAGCGCACTTTCTTAGCTTGGGGTAAAACCAGTGCTGGCTTGTTGTCAATTCATTCTTTCTATGCGCTTATTCATAATGCTATTGGTTCGCAATCTTTGTTTCTTTCAGTGATGCACCTCCTCTCAGCAAGACTTGTCACAACTTCTGGCTGTGAAGCTTTCATTGCACGCTTTACAAACTTTGCTTCAGCAACTTTGCACTCTTTGCTTCAATTTGCGTCAGCAATTTCACCAGGTGAAGTTCTTCTGCCTTTGTATCTTCGGCACGGTCCATCTTTTGTCCGACATTTAGATGGAGAATTCGCCCTCACAGTGTCTTTGGCACGTTGCTTTGCATGACTTCATAGCCAGATTTTACTGACAGCACTTCCATGCTTTCAACATTTCAGCCCTACTATTCTATCAGCGTCGCTAGAGTCACCAGAACCACTGGTCTTGCAGCCAGATGGCTCAAATGCGCGTGCCCATTTGCTGACACCTGCTCAGCCGAGCTATGTGACGGGCTTAGTTGGTAAGGAGCTGCACAAGAACCTGATGTCGGCAGATGAACAGGTCTTTACTGAGCCTTGGGGCTTTCCCCACAAGCGCCTGGGACCCCATCGATTCGCACCTTTTGTAAGCACCAACGCAATTGCTATCATGAAAGAAACGTGGAAGCCAAGAGATGGGAATCGATACTTGGTCATTCCGCAAGGTTTCACAGCAATGGACATTGGCTGCTTAGATGCTTTCGTGGCACTTGCAGAGTGGAAGAATATTGAGAGAGTGGAACAGGAGCAGTGTGCAAATCCCTCCTTTTTCCCGTCTCTCCCGCAGGTTCCAATACCGTCCCGCTTCTTTCAAAGAGTTCTGGAGATGCGAGCCACTGCACCAGAGATGGATATGCCAGTTGCTGGACCTATGGGTCACTCCTGTTTCATTTCCAAACTTCCTCCTGAACTTCACCCGGCAGTAGCAGTGACGCACACAGAGTCTGCTGAGTCTCCGTCTGTAGGGCTTGATGAGAGGGTAGCAGTTTTCTGCGGAGATCCTCGATATTTGATCATGAAGGAAATGAAGTTGCTGCCATTCATTTCACGGGTCTTTGGGGGTCATGTTGAGCCAGATCACTTCATGACAGCTTCCATGCGACACAGTCAAGACCTGGAAAGCATGGTAGCCTGGGCCAGATTGGAACACCTCAGACCACATCAAGTGCGACTCTTTTTCGCTGAAGACTTTGTGTTAGAGCCAGAGACAGCTTTCCGAGGATTGGCTAGGTTTCTTGGAATTGATCATGCATGTGACGTGCTACCTACCATCATGCACCAGCTTCCGCAGCTTTGCTCCAAAGGGCTCTTCCAGCAGTGCAACGGGCCAGAGATTGAGGTTATTGAGCACTTGACAGGAAGATTTGAACAGGAACTAGCAAAGCTGCCCAAGGACATACAGCTGAGCTGGCAGGATCAGGTCTCGAATTTGATCAATCTTCCAAATGCACGTTTGTCCACCCTAGGGCGGCTTGTTGCAGCTCATGAGCGCTGGGAGCTACCACGATGGTGGATTGCTCATTGTGCCCAGCTTTGCAAACCGTGCACCTTTGCAACTCGTGGTCTCTGCCGAAACGGAGAGCTCTGTGGATTCTGCCACGCTCCAGACCATCAACGCTCCAATCGACCGAGCAAGAAAGAAAGGCAGCGCAGAGATCGGAGAAGGCAGGCGATGGCACGAACTCCATCACCACCTGGCCTTTCGAGTTGACTCATGTTGACTCAATTGACGTTCGATCGCCGAGTTGAACAATGCTTCGACTCGTTTCGACATTTGACGCATTTGACTTTAAGGGTTTAAGAAACAGTTTAGACTCTTGAACCTTTCAAATGCCTTTGTGCTTGTGCATAGAAATTACGAGTGCAACATAGATTCAGGTTTGTTGCTGTTGCCATCTTTAGCACAATTTCTAAATTTCACGCTCAGTACTCGCAGTTGCTTATAATGCTTGCTTGGCCCTGGAACATGATGGGCGAGGCGAGTATCGATAACAGAGGTGAGAAGTTGTGCTGTAAATGCTACCCGCTGCATCCCGGTGCTACCCGTTACCATCCCGGACTCTGAAGTTATGCTGCTAAGCAGTGCCCTGATGGGCTGAAATCTTTGGAGCTCAGGGTAGGATGAAGCAAAAGACACAGGAAAACATGGCATGCGTGAAATACAGAGGCGAAAGTCTTGTTGACATCGGCTCAGGCCCTTGTGTGACTCTTTGGCTTTGCTGATTTTGCTGTGCTTTACCGGATTTCTCAGGATTCTACTGTAGCATATTCTAGTTCTTTTATGATTGTAGCATATTGTAGCACTTTTTTGGTATATTTTATTTTTGTATATTTCACCAGAAATGAGTGAGCTTCCACGCACGCCAGGTTGTCGATGCCGGTTCCAGCACGGTGATTTTGGCCACTGATATATTTTCAACAAAACCCTTGTGGTGCCCTCGTGCAGTCTCATACAATCTCTTCTTGTAAACTCTTCCTTCTCTGACATGACTTTGAACTCGATGTGGTACTGCCATCCATCACATTGCAAAGACCTGACAGGTATTCAACGGAACCAGGCTTAAGTTTTTGCCTCACCAATGATTCATCAAGGCAAACAGTCTTACACCGAAAGAGTTGGAGTTTTTGATTGCTAGGCAAGTTGGACCAAAGCACTTGACCAAGTAGTAGCTTGCCCGTTTTCCTGGCGGTGCCAAGGCGTCGCTTCATATCGCAGTGCAGTTCTTGCGCTAGGAGGGTGAGAATCCCAGAGAACCACCTGGAGGAGCACCTTTGGCACTGTCAAATTGGGATCAACAATTCGCTTTTTTAAAGTAGGCGCTGAAATCCAGTCTAGGTTTCTTGTTTTCCTGGAAGCAGGGATTAGATGGCAAGCTAACTCAGCAAATATATTTGGGCCTTGGCGGAGGCGATCATGAGAACGGCGTAGGTGGATGTAGGTTAAGTAGTGATTGCGAATGATTGCGGTATGTGGCAGGATGCGGTAGGGATGTTGCGCGGATGTTGCTGCCTATTGCTTTGCGGAGTATAACCGTGCGTTTTCACCGCGTCTCGCCAAAAGACAAAGGGATGCGCTTTTTCCGCAAAGCCATCACAATGGGTCACGTCAGCGCGGTATAGGCGATCCCAAACAGGTCAGTAGCCTCGGCATCCGCATTTTAGCTTCAGTGCCATTCGTCACGTTCTCCACAACAGAATGAATTTATTGAATAAACACTTGACAAATCTTGACAATTGATTTTATTGAATCATGTGAGAACATATCACTTGACAATTGCACCGCTCCGATAATGTAAAGTTCCCTATTCCTCAAATGCTTTTGTTGTAGTTTCTGATTGGTTGCGGTCCCACTCAATTTGGAAAGCAGATTTCGATGTTCATTGAAACGTGTTCCCTTCTTGGCATCGTTTCCAAGTTTCTGTTATGAGTCTTCTGAAGAATTGTCTTGCATCCCAGACCTTCAAATACGGAGCAAATTCAGGAATGCCATCCGACAAGTTGATCCAAACTCGGCAACAGACTCTGAGCATTACAGCGATCACACAGAGCAAGCTATAGCAAGCTCATGCCGAACTGACCAAAGTTGCAATATGATCAATATGTTACCATAACTTTTTGCAAGTCTTTCGTTGCCTGAGGCAATTGTTTTCAAGCTCTTGGAGGACATTTCTGGTCTTCCGTAACTTTGGATCCACCTCTTACAGCAAAGCTTGTGTTGATACGACTTGATACATTGATGAAAGATGCTGGCAGGATGGTTCAGTCCAACCTGTGCAAAGAATCGCGGCAACCTACTTAGCCCGTGTCTTGCTTTTTGTTTCACCAGGCAGTTAGATATATGGGAAGGGCATCAAAATACCATCAATGCATCTGTCTGTGACTTCCAGGATCCTACTCAAGACCCACGAATACTTTGTGTTTCTGCCTCTTCCCCACATAGTTAAGGTGCATGAGTTTGACCTGCGTCAGTTCAAGACAGATGTAGTGGACTACTTGCAAGCGCACGGTCCCTGGACACGTGAAATGTCGGCAAGCTTCCAGTTCTTGAAGTGACAAAGTGACATACAAAGTGACATACAAAGTGACACACCTGGCATTTCCAGGCTTGACCAAGCCGTCAGCAAGCGAGCACAAGTATCTCCAGGCAGACCTGAGGGTCCTCGGGTATCGTTGCATGACAGGACAATCTTTCAAGCACTGCTGAGAACCACATGCTCCATCATGCTCCCATAGAATGATAATGCCTGCTGATAGATCATTGCTGGGTTGGGGACCAGCGCCCAAATCCGTTGCCATCCCTTGCTGTAGCATCTTGTAACCATCTGTAACCTCCAAAATACTTTGATTTTTCTAAGATTCTTTTTGGTTTTCTGAGATTTTGCACCCCATTTTAGCTAGAATGCCTGTTGAGTTGGTCTAAACTTGCAAAGTAACTTGACATTTGACTTGCTGCATCTCGCAGATTCAAGTTCAGGCACTAAGGCAATTCGTATGCAAGTCAGAGTCATTTTACCAGACCTACAGTTAAAACTATTTTTGTGAAACAAAAACTTCAAATGAATCTTCTTGCAGATTGCAACATGCATCTGCTCCTACTATCAGATTCCTTCCTGAAAGTATTTGGCATGTTTGTTTACAGACAAAGACCAACTTAACCTGGCCTAAGCTTTCAGCAAAGAGTATTATTGTCACTATATATGCATATATTGATCACATATCATATATTGATAATTGCGATTTATCATGATTTGTCTCTAGACTCTATATATGTATATACTACATAAATTGACTATATAGATATTTTGGCTATTGTTGGCCCATTTTGTCACCACATGTCACCACAGCCTGGCCAAACAGCGTGATGAACAACGGCTGCGCTGTCAGGTGGGCACCGACCATTCATTGGTTTGTCACCTGGCTATGACAGTGGAGCTTTGCAGGCGTCAAACGCGTCAAAGCTTCCAGGGCTCGAAAGCTATGAAGTATCTTTGAAGTATCTTCAAGGTATCTTTGAAGTATCTCGAGTGTTTTCAAGAACTCCGATGTACTCCCAAAGTTCCCTCCGAGCTGTATTTAGAACACAGTTCCTTGCACAAAAATCAGCAGAACACTGTTTGCAGGTCCTGCTCACACTAAGTAACACGCCTGGCGCACAGAAGGGACGGGAGAGATTTCATGCGAGTGAAGGCAGTCAAAGAATTCAGGAGCGTTCCAGATCTCGACAAAAGGAATTGAGAATATGGCGATGAATTCTGAATTGCTTTGCCTCCGAGAAATATACAAGTCACTTTGCAAGTATCACCGTATTCATTTTTGAGAAGTTTAGATAGTTTAGGCCCATTCAATGCCAATCCTGTTTGCTTTCAGGTCGCATGCTGCATACAGCGTTGTTTGCACAAAAGATGTGACGGAGATAGAAGACCGCATTGCTTGGGGTGGTTCGAGTCTCAATACCTATTGATTGCGTGTGATCAGTACTGTACCAGAGGAAGGTGCGGGATTGGCGGCACTTGGCATTTAAGCAGAGCATATTCGCCAATGAACATGCAACCATCAAAGCAAGAGGATGCAAGAGATAAGATTTGAACGCAAGGGCAATAGGCGTGGGAACTAGGTGCAGTATGGTTCCAAGTCTAGTGACTCTAGTGGGGTTGAAGTTGTTGCGGCAATGTCGTCAAAGAATGCCAAAGATCATTACTTATCCGAGCTAAGATGAAGGAACAGCTACTCATTCCAAATTGTCGGTGAGGATGAGGCTGAGGATGCAGGAAAGGAAAGTGAAAGGCTTGACTGCAACTAGAGGGTAGGTAGGACTTCGTAAGGTACAAGCGTTAACCGTAAAATGGAATCTCCTAAGCCTTGCCCCTAAAAAGCACTTGATTGAGGCAGGTTGGTGGAGGGCAACATGGTCCTCCCCAGTCAGGAAGAGCTCTTTGAGGAAGTAAGGCAGGGTCGGCAGGGTCGGCCCCGGGTCGGCAGGGTTTCAATTTGCTTCAATTCAATAGACTCGACATGACTCGAGATGACTCGAGATGACTCGAGATGACTCGAGGCTTCGAAGTCTTAGAGTTGAGACGCGAGGTTTCTGCAAGAGGACTGCGAGAACTTCACTTACTCTGGAGTAGGCCGTCAGGTGGTTGCCCTAGAGTGCTGGAGACAAAAAGAATCAACAAGATCAAGAGTGACCAAAACAGATCGAATTGTGGAATCCACAGACTCAACTGAGCGCGCAGGGAACCATTGCGAGAAGCTCAGCTTGCCACAGAGCTGACAAGATGGAGCGGAAACGGAGGGATCTACAGACATGCATCATATAATACATATATCAAGATAATTCAAGATATATCAAGCATAATATCAAAATCAAGTTGTCACCTTTTCTGATTCCGATCTGAGAAATACGCAGTGAATTCATACACATTGACAATCAGCATGTTTGTATCTTGAAACTCACGGTGAATGTTAACCTAGGCTGCAGATCCAGCGGCTGCAGGGCTTTCCCACATGTTCAAGGAGGTCACAAAGAAGAAACCGACGAGAGAGCAACATATGGTAAAGCTATGTAAACTTAGAATTCAAACATGTACACAAATTCTCAAGGATTGGTAAACCATTTTGCACTTTTTGAATCCCTGTTTCTTTTGAAGCCTGGGGATGATTTGAAGAAACATATGATTTAGATGCAAGTGCAGGCCCGTCAACGAGACCTCCAGGTCCTGATCTCAACGTCCTTCCTTTTTTTCTTTGGAAGTGTGGCGTGGGCAGTCCCAATAGGTCCCAACAGGTTCCAATCAGGGTGCAGCAGTGCAGTGTGCGTCTTGAAAGGTCTTCCTTTCAGCACTGGGAGCTGATGAAATCTTGTCCGACTTTGCCTGGGGACTTGCCGAGAAAAGGCGCGACATGGCAGGGCATAGCAAAGACCCTACAGAAGCCCAGCGAATCTGTGTGCGGGCCACGAGAGTGTGTGATTTTGAACCGCTTCTATGAGAAGCTTCTGGCGACCAGGACATCTTTGAAGCCTCTGGGTGTCTTTCCTGAGGAGTATCAGAAATTTGCGAATCTGGGTTGTTGAGCACACGCTTGTGAGAGTTTTATCTTCTGCAGTTTGCGTGCATCTTCAAGCCAGAGCCAGGCTTACGCGAAAGATATTGCAGAACCACAATGTGAATCACTGCATCTGGTGTCTTGATGATTCGATATGCAGATCTTCCGTTCCTGATTCTTATTCTTGCTGTTTCCCTAGACCAGTCTTCAAAAGGTCCAGGCAAGTACAAGAGTAGAAAAGAGTAGAAACAATATCGAGAAAGCAATGGAGAGGTGACAGATTTGCAGGATTTGGGGAGTATTTTTCCGTGGACATCCTTCTTCGTGGGGTATTCCCAGCCATGTTTTAGATTGCTAGGCTGTGTGTGCGTGTCATGAAGGGTGTCCTAGAGTCTCTGAACATTTTGACCGACCGCACATGTCAGTTGCCTGACCACGACGTGTCATAGAAAAGTAATTGTGGTCTTGAACGTTTTCAATTGGTTGGCAACCCTGCTGACGGTGTTTCCCCTTATATATCATACAATTCTTCCCCCTGTTCTTTAGAAACTCTTGTCCCAAAGGTCATTTGATCTTCTAATTCTCTATGATGCGATAATTCCCTCAAAGTCCTCGCGAATGATGTCTCGGGTCGAACAGTCTCAGCAAATTCTTGGGGACAAAAAGATCAAAAAGCTCGTTGGTCTCTGCTGTCTTCATCGTGTGTGTGTTCGTTTCTTGCTTGTGATTACACGCTTTGGCGATGCCTTTCATATACAGAAGAACTCCTGTAGTTCAGTGGGACACAAAGAGTGCCAATCATCATTCGGAGTCTTGGACTGTGATCTTTACAGAGTGTGCACTAGCTGCAGTCCATCCTGCGAGGAGTCAAGAGATTTCAAGAGTATAGTCTCCATAGTCTCCAAGAATCAGAAGCTGAAACCCAAGCTTCTCGAATAATCGCCAGGACACAAAGAGACCACCTGATGAAGGAGGACGTGCTTCTATAATATTATTCGAACATATTATATTGGAACATATCATATTATAATGCCGATTATAACATATTCGAACATATTATAATGCCGTGTGATGCCGTGTAATGCCGTGCAATGCCGTGTAACACCCAGCCATCGACAGATGCAGGAGATCATTGCAGGAGCTCATGGAATCGAGGGGCCAGCACCTCAGACTGCATATGTTCGACATATGTTTGACATACTCACTCCCAATGACTATGTTCACCTGGGCCCTCTTCATCCTTCAAGTTCACTTCACAGCCTTGACAGCAGACTCACTACACACTGCCCAGCGTGTTTCCATCAACATGAGGCGCTATCCCTTCCTTGATAAGCAGGTTGTGCAGGATCCAGCCGGCGCATTTCTTCCGAAATCAAATCTTTTTGACAACTTTTCTAGACTGTTCTTATCTATACTGATACAATCTTATACACATTTACAAGATTCCTGAAATTCAAACAAGAAGTAGACAGTTGGTCCATGACTCCCAAAAAGGATACATGAAGGATGGATGGATATGGAGTTTTGAAGGTCCGTCAATGCCAGTTGTTGGGATGATTTTGACCTGTTTGAAGGAATATTTGTGGCTCGATACAAGTGCCAAGAATGAGTACTACAAGGCAGGCATGGCGAACAAGCTATTGTCTTACCCGACCCGTTTTCACGTGGTTGGATGTTCACCTTTCCCCAAGCCATCTTGGAAAGCTGTTCTTGAGAGAATTAGAAAGGAATGGTAGCTGGAAGATTGTGATCCCCCAACGATAACTCTGAGCGTGTATGCCTTGTATCGATCTAACTTTTTTCTCCTTGTTTTTTCTTTCCGAGCCCGGTAAGTAATCTGCTTGAACCCTTTTAGCTCGCGAGCTTGTTGCTTTTGACAGGCGCCACTCCATCAGCTTTTTCAAGCTGTGAAGTACCCTTTCGAAGTTGGGAAGAAGGCGTGTTCACCGGAAGGAGAATCTATTAGATCCATGTCTCTCTACAAAGACAATCAGAGAGTAAAATGACGACATACGAGATCAATCGAGATCGTATGAGGCGCAGAGACTAACTTTGTCTGCAAGTCCCAGTCTCACGGTGCTCACAGGTTGGCTTCGATGGTGCATTCAGCTTGAAAGTTGGTGAAGAGTCTCTCAAGGTGAGGCCACGCGCTTAGACAAGTGAACAGACCAGTTTGTGCAGTCATATGCAGTCATGCTTCTTGATGCTTCTTGATGCTTCTTGATGCTTCTTGATGCTTCTTGATGCTTCTTGATGATCTCCAAACACAGTTGAACTTAGCTGAGAGTTTACTGCATTGTTGAGCCTCTAATTATCTACATCTTCCGACTGTACTGTATAGTACTGTCATACTTTGCTTTTCAGTCTTTCCACAACCAAAGGCAAGGCAATCTGGAATTGTTGTCGCCTCAGACGGTGAGCAAGGAGAAACACTCGACAATTCTCTGCAATGCTCAGTGGACCTGCCCATCACCATGGTGACGACAGTAGCAGTCGATGTGAACGTTTCGGATCACGCTTTTTGACTGGGCTGGCAGTTATTGAATTGTTGAATTGTTGAATGTTGCTAGTGCATGCTAATGCATGCTAATGCATGCTAATGCGTCCTCAGGCTGGAGAGTTCTTTGCAGCTTCGGGAAGAGTGGGCTCAGGTGAAAAGGCGAGAGGTGGTTGTCTCAGTTGTCTCAGCTCGGAAGTAGCGATGCGTGTAGACTACCGCCTATTCTGCCGAAGAGACAGATCCAAGAGACTCGGTATCACTCAGTATGATCAAGTTGCTCAGGCAGAGCTACAAGCAGCCAACTTGGAGGTGCCGAGTCACAGCTGGTTCTGTTTGTGCTCGCCGCGGCAAGATGCTGTACTGCGGAAGGTGACGCGTCTAGAAGATTCCCTTTCCAAGCGAAATGAAGAGCTTGATGCCGAGGTTCGGCAATGAATTTGCGACTTAAGCAGATCAAATGGTCCCTGTTTGTCAACGCAGTTGAATCATGCTGAATCAACCCTACGCGAAAAGAATGTGTGAAGTATTGTGAAGTGTGTACATGTATGTATGCAATTGTATGCAAACGGAGCAATCCTTATGGGCCCCGTTGCTGACGTCAAGAGGCCGCGAGAAGCGATGTGGACAGCCTGACCTGATTAGTAGATATAAGTCCTAGACTGTAGCAGTCGTATGTCACTCTGTCAATGGTTTGATGTAATGATTGGAGGCTTTGCATGTCTTTGCACTGGTTCATGGTTGCCACGTCTGAAAAATTGCAGGATCAGATGCAGAGAATCCAGATGACCCTCTTCACCATCGTGCCAAGGCCTTTTGCAGTACAACTTAACTGCGACTGGGCATCTTGATGAGAATACACAAAACACTGGCCGACTATCCATCGACATGATCGACTTATGCGTACCAAGCTGATCAAACAAACTCATTCAACAACATCAACATTGCAAAGACTTGAAACGCATCATGTCGTGAGCACCTTCCCCCCCAACCTACCTGACTAGCTGACTCTTGTCTGAGTCAAACAGCAATTCAGGCTCAGTTGAGCTTCACATCAGAAAAGAGATAACAGAGGCTTTGTAAGCTGTCCACCATATTGTCTATTTTGCAGTAGGGCATCTAGCTTTTCCAGAGTCATTGGCTGAATCTAAAATGCTGGACATTTTCCAGAGTGTTAGTGTGACCTTACGATGATGTCCAGCCACACATGGGGCCACCGCCTGAAGCCCAGCTTGCAACATTTCAGTGGACAGGTTTTGTAGGATTTGGATGGATTTGGCCAGTTCTTGGCGGACGCGTAATGTGATTTCAACAGATTGCTACAGTATGAACATGTTATGAAGATGTTATGAACATCTTGTGTCCGTTTCTAGAAGATCGAAGTGTGTTGAAACCGCAGTGATGGACTGCTGACAGATCATTTCTGAGGGCTCCACGAAAGAGATGGGCTCCACGGCCAGTGGATGAAGTCTGCAGTCCTGCGAGGCTACAAAATTTGGACTTGGACATGGGACTTCATGGGACCATATTTGGATTTGAACAAAAGTTCCCAATTTACATCCATTTAAACATCAATCTGCGGCAGAATCAGGAACGACTTGACCATCACAGTGTCACAGGCACTTGATTCTCAACACCTGGTGATTGGTTACACTTTTGTCGGGTTGTCATCATGTGAAAACAATATATATATATATATATTGTTATTATTTTTTGTTGACTGTTCGATTCCTCACATGAAGGCCTAGTGGTTTACCTTTGGTTGGGGCATCTGCGAGACGAGTGCCGCTGGCTCTGTTGGATTGTGGAATGTCAAGTGACGAGGTGGACTTGTTGTGATATTCAACTCCAGTCATTCCATGTCATTCCCACTCGAAGTTCACAGTTTGGAAAATGTAGTAGACACTTTTCATCACTTTTTGTCACTTTTCATCAGTTCCCGACGTTTCATCGTGCTGCTGTGCATTCTGTGTATCACGACTCAGGATGACTCAGGATGCAGTTGGTCATGCATGTCATGTGGGTTTCTGTTCAGATTATTTTGGATCACTCCAGCAGCTTCCAGCACTGGCAGTTGCCGCTGGCAAAGCTTCCAGCACTCGTTCCACACACGAAGTTGCAAGGGCCTCAGACGCTCAGAAACGCCGCGGAGACCTGACACCTGTGCAGACTTTGAAATCTTTGGGCCTCAGGAAAACGAGGCATAGGTCTGAAACGAACAGGAATTATCAGCAATGACCGTAGCTGTACAAGATAAAAAATAAATGTATGGAAATGCAACAATTCACATCAGTTCACTGAGTCAGTATTGAATGATAAATGCTTTATATGTATATAGAATTTATATATATATATGTATATATATAGTATACACAATTCGACAAGAACTATACGCGCCACACCGACACTGACAGACTGACACTGTTGCCGCCTCAATCAGATGTTCTGCTGGGTTAGGGACTGGAGTACCTGCCACGGGCATCTATTTATTCTATTCATTCACATTCATTCACATTTATTCATATCTATTCATATTCATATTCATTGATATTCATTCATATTTATTCAAGTTTATTCACATTTATTCACATTTATTCATATTTATTCATATTTATTCATATTTATTCATATTTATTCATATTTATTCATGTTCATTCACATTTATTCATATCTATCCATATTCATTCATATTCATTTATGTTTATTTATATTCATTCATATTCGTTTATATTTATACATATTTATTCCGATTTATTCAGATTCATTCATATTCATTCATTTTGAATTCATATTTATTCATATTTTTTCATCCTATTCTTGGATTCTTCTATTTTCATTGCATGTTATTTGGATCAATTTTGCACGCTTGCCGCGGCCCCCTAAAAGACAAAGTACTGTGGGTTACCCATGAATATTGTATCAGTGTAAAGCAGTCCAGTATTGCCAAAAGGTAGTGGCATGTTCTCAGGCAACCATATGGAGTCTGTTTCAAACATATTCCGAAACCAGCCAATGGCAGCCATATCCTGTGTTCGAAAATGAGCTGGGTTCCTTGGCAAAAGGAAGCTCGCAGAAATCAACAGACAATTTGTTTTGAACATGTTTAAACAATCCTGAGTTATCTGAGTTGAGTTTTTTCACCCCAAACCAGAGCTGCATCCAAATAGGCAAGCAGATCACAGGCCAACCAAGACTGAAAGACACTGCACTAAAATGACCTTATGGATTCACAAAGGCAAATCCTCGCAGCAAGACCGTCCAGAAACACATCGCAACTACAATTAAGCAACGCCATTGAAAAACCGGCAGAGTGATGAAGAGTGTGGTCCTTTTTCCACTGGTTGCCTATTTCGATGGTGTATGCTTGAACCATGAAATGGACGTAGATGAAATCTCATCTCCGCTCCACATCCTGGGAATCAATGAAAAATGACCAAATTGGCAAAGGTGTAGAAGCCTAGTAGAAGATGTAGAAGCTTGGAGAACAATTTGAGTGGATGAAACTCATCATTGAAGCATGATGAAGCATGTCGGAGAGAGAATTCACTTCTTTTGGCTCCTTAGAAGTTTCAGACTGCGCTTTCCTACAATTCTTTGAGGCCGGACACCGAGCGTGCGGTGTTTGGCTTGTCCGGGATGCCAAGAAAGACATGTAGATTGTGTTTGGATTGGGATTTCTTGGATTGTTGAGGTGGTGAAGGACATAGAGGGAAGAAGTCTCTATTCTCCACAACTGATTTTTTTTTGGACGTTGGGCCAGATGTGGTTTGACCTCTGTTATGTCGATCTGTGCCTGGATACATGTACCCAAGATTCTTTGGAGTCAGGCCTGAAAGGCACCGCGTGAATGACATAGAGGCCAGAGGTGTGTGGAGTACTCGGCGGGATCTGAGTATTGACCTGACAATTTTTTGGATGAGTTGAACACATTTGAAATTGATGGTTTCAGGTCGTTGGTCAGGTCATGTCTTTTCTTTTAGTATGGCTTGACGCGGTCCTAATGGAGCCTGCAGGTGGCGGCTGCAGTGAGCCGCCTGATACTGAACTGCTTTCAACAAATGAGCTGACAAATGGGAGCAGCAAGGATGTCAACAGTTCAGTCGTTTGGCACTTTTGACGACGGTCAGATGGTTTGGAGAAGGTGATTGGCACTGCTCAGTCTCAAAGCGTCTCAAAGGTTGGCTGGAAGGGGGGCAGACTTCTGCGCTGCGCAAGTGCCACAGTTTTTCGACTTGGAGAATCCAAACGTAGGCATTGTGGAACACTGCGGACATTGCAGATTGTCCGACTGAATGTCGGGTACGCACTGAGGCTTGATTTCAGGTCTTGCCATGTTGAAAGACCTCAAGGTGTATGGAGCGTGCTTCGTGCTGAAATCACTTTGTTTCTTTAGACTTTAGACACAGCAGCTGCATGCACCCAATGCATTTGCAGAGAGCATGCTGGCACCGAGAATATACACACGGAGAAGATACAATCTACATAGTTCTATGCATGCTTGCCAAGAGCAGTCAGAGCACCAAAAACAGATCAGAGCATACATACTTACGCAGACCATTCTTTCAGCAGATACAGTTTACAGTGCTCTTCACCAGTATCCATAGATTTCAAACGAAAGTTACACACGCACTATCCCACTCTATATACTATGTGTGACATTGTGTGACACTATGCTACAATTTAAATGCCAAGGACGGCAAACGCGTTGAAACGATAAAGGTCCCACGATCCGCACACGATAATCTCCTACTGTAGGCCTTGCCTGTTTTCCGTGTCATTCTCTTCCAAAATGACCAGAAACAGCGAATCCCTCCGCTGATCGCCACTTTTGAACATTTCTTTCATGCCACGGATTCACATCACATCAGCGCGAAATGACACACCTGACTGCTGATTTTGACCAAGGATTCCGGCATAGAATAGGCTGCATTTCCTTGCTCAAAGCACACTTGACGAGACATGCTTGCCCCGAAATGCTTGTAAACTTGTCTATTTTTTGTGAATGTACTTGCTGCTCAGAGTATGCTTGCGCACCTTACTTGCAACACATACCTTTGGAAAAGCAGGGGCGACATCTCATTCTGGTGTTGGTGGAGCGGTTGTCAGACGGATATTCATCTTCAATGTCAAGCAAACTGAGAAGCAGAGTGAGCAACAAGGTGAGTTATGTATGGTCTGTATAGTGATTATTGTCAGTGATGATTTGGCCAATGTCAGGGTGCCGACACTTATTTGAAGAAACCAAAGATGGCTTTCAGCCTGTTGAAGCTTCTGGTCCACGGCCGAGACATAATAGGTGCTGTGGGGTTGAGCAATGGGAATTTGGGTCTGAATGTAGTCTTCTGTATGGATTTACGCATTGGCTCAGGGTGTTAGTTGTTCATGTGACAGGTTGAAACAGATGGAAATCTTAGCAACTGTATTTGCCTATATGAGACTCAGTGCTGGCCGTCTTTTCGATGTTGAATCTGAGGCATCTGAACTGCTTGATGTCCTGGATGTCAGCCCTGGAAGACATCCACAACACCCACCAAGCCATCACAGGCCCAGGGAAAAAGCTACAAAATGCGACCAATTTTTATGTCCTGTCGGTCCTGTCGGTGTGCCGTTGATGTTAGTCGCTTCAGTGTGTCGCTTTTCTGCTGTGTGGACCGCTAGCCAAAGGGTCTGTGGTGGAATTGTGGAAATTCATGCGACCCTGTCACAATGTTCTCGGATCTGTCGGAAGCCTCTGTCAGGACCTGGCTGTTGAAGAGTCTTGTTGACCTGTTGGAGGCTGAATACCAGCGATCCCAGAGAGACCCATCTACACCCAAGCTTGCTGATCTCCAACATGAACCTCGCCTTGTAAGTTTCCTAGTTCCAGTATATCATGGTATGGCCTTGTAACAGCATGTAACAGCCCTTCGGGTGGTGTTGTCCCATTCAAAACTACTTTCTAGAGGTGCAGCTCTTGTTTTTGATTGAACGATTGCCGATGTGTTCGCCAGCCTTCGATTTTTGCCTCGGAAGAGATGCGGCAGACGGTCATGCAAGAAGCAAGCTGCGAGCTCATTGTGAACTTCACCCATACAGCCCATACGCACTTCTCCTGACTCCTTTCCACACATTTCCACGCATTTCTACACATTTCCTTGCCGTAGAGGTTGATGTTTGACAATGGCAAGATCGGCTAAGGTCACTCTGTTGCTTTAGTCGAGGATAGCATTGGCGTTGACAGGCGTGGCATCCCTGAAGAGACGGAAAGCATGCACTGTGTGCGCCATTTGCATCCATTTTTTTTGCTGATTTGTATCCATATGTTTCCTCAGCTTTCTTCTGCTCTTGCTTTGAGCGTTAATCATACTCGAATCCCAGGGATGCTGCCAAAGCAATGTGCGACATTGCCATTCACTCAGATGTTTCGGTTTCTCGTGCACCAGTATGAGGCCAAAGACAATCTGTTGTTGTAAGGTAGCAGTGAACCAGTGGCATTTGCAGGCCTGTCCCCTCTGGCAGAATCCACCTGTGGAAATGTATGATTCACATTGATTCACATAATTTAAAGCCCAAGGGCCAAGCTGTGCACTGCATGGCATTACAATCTGTGAAGCTGTGAAGCCGAGAAGGTCAGGTCCTCAACATCAGTGAAATGCCCCATGGCAGGAGACAACTCAGCCACGTCTGTCAGCCCAAGAGATGTGGACGCGAAGGTTTGCTACTCAGAGCAACAGACACGGACAAAACATGACGCAGCAATCGAAAGAAGAAGGAGCAACTAAACTCCGCGTGCCATGATTAAAAGTTTAGTTGTATACTCATATCGGGGGATGGTCATCAATCGATTCACAGAGAGACTGATATGCCGAAAAGATCCCAATATGGGATGGATGACCATAACCCATATACATCCATATATCCATAGACTGTATATCATATACTGGTACCAGCTTCTGACCGTATGTGGCGCTGGAACTTGCATTCTTGAACTTTCATTCTTACTAGATTGGCCGGAGACATTCGAAGACTCAAAGACGGCATTTAAAGACTGCATTTGTGAGGTCTGGCCTTCGTCCTTCAAAGGCTCCAACTGTCTGCACAATCCTCGAGCTGTGATAGAGCACTGTTACCTTATTCTGTCATTGCATGCAGTCTTGGGAAATGTGGGAGGCAGAAACTCACTGCAACAGCAGAACTTAGAACTGAGAAAAGAAACTGAAAGCGACAGTCAAACATCTAAAAACACAGAATATACATGAATATACATGTTCTATCGTTGTATCTCTGCGAGAGGATGTATGTGTACAATTGTGTACAATTGTGTACTAGTAAAATCTATATAGTAAGCATACTGTCCAAAATGCCCAGAGCTGCCACTCCCTGCTGAGGTCATAATGGAAAATCCGATGGAGTTCTTCCATTGGTGGCTGCCTCCAATGTGCAAAGGCAAAGCTCCATTTCACATCAAAGGTGATGGTTTCTGGTTAATTCCATCAAATTGTACGCTTTCTGAGTGTTAGCTTTACCATCTGGGAATCTTTGTACGTTCGTTGCTGTCTTGACACATTGCTTGCAGAATGATGATCATGAAGTGCTACAACCATTGAAAGACGACCAGTGGCAGTCATTTTGTGATTTATTTCAGGGGCCCCACAGATTGAGACACCTGCAACAGGTGGCATTGCAGTCAACTTGTCCAGCAAGCGCGCACCGCACCAAATTGTAAACCTGACGATTTTCACAAGCACGAGAAACAATTTCGCCATTTTCGCCCATGCGCCCAAAACATTTCAAAACACAATCCAAACCATGGTTGTTGTTCTGAGGATGGACCAATGAGATCCATGGAAGCCTTGATGCTCAGACCAGGCACTGTCAGTTTCTGCTACGTTCTGTGAATGCCTCCATCCTACATCCCGCCAGTGCTGCTTACAACATCATGGGCTTGGTGCGGGCACGACCCTGAGACTGTGGGATGGCTATGGATGGTTTGTATAGTCCTGAGAGTGCAATGCCGCAAATGGATGCAAATGGCAGAATACCACCTGCCACCTAGATCCACCTAGATCCACCTAGATCCACCTAGCTTCTGATAGTTTTCGTTTGTAGTTTCAGAATGTAGCGCCTAGCGCAGTTACGGTTTGTTGCTTTGTCTTTTGCAGAGGAGCTGACTGGTGGTTTTGCAGATGGTCCAGCCCCTGGCACTGTTGAACTTGGCTGTGTTCCTTGCTGTTGTCATGTGGTGTCCGTGCGGTGAAAAGGCTGGGCGTTTGCATTTTGGCGGTACCAGCGCAAAGAGGACACTTCCAACATCTTGAGCTGGTGCCGAATGTTGGATGCAGACTCGGGCGATTTTGCAGAGGAACTTATAGAACTGGTACAAATGCAGAAAGTCGAGACTTCTCTGAAGATCAATCGCGAGGCCTGCGCAGTCAAAGTGTGCATAAATTATCGGAGTCACAGGGTGTTTGTCCATTGCGACTTGCAGTACCTGGGCATCCTCTTTACCAGCTGGAGTCACCTGGCCGTATCTCTACAAATTGAGCGCAGAAAGGAGGAGACGGACCACTGGGCGAGCGTAAAAAGTCTTTATTTTGAGTGTTGCATGGTCATGAACCCTGATAAGAATCGTCGAGACTCGAGACTTTAGTTTTCTATCGATGTTTAGCCTTCACAGGAACTCAATGTCAAAAAGCTACACCTTCGAATGCTGGGGGTTCGCCATCAGGAGGCACAGGCAGGCAAGAAACGCAATGTAAATGCATCTCAGAATTCGACTTGCAGACATGAAAATACAAGAGACATCAAGAGACAATATATCATATCTATATCTATATCTATGCATATATATATATACATCTCAACAATGTCTGTATATATATATATACGTATATATATACATATGTATGTATGTATGTCTGTATGTCTGTATGTGTGTATGTCTGAATGTCTGTATGCCTGTATGCCTGTATGCCTGTATGTCTGTATGTCTGTATGCCTGTATGTATGTATGTCTGTATGATTGTATGTCTGTATGTCTGTATGTCTGTATGTAATTAATGTAATTAATGTAACTAATGTAATTAATGTATGTATATGTATATGTATATGTATATGTATATGTATATGTATGTGTATGTGTATGTGTATGTGTATGTGTATGTGTATGTGTATGTGTATGTGTATGT
>BGPT01000201.1:78326-104702 GCA_003297045.1 Symbiodinium sp. clade C Y103
TGTATGTATGTATGTATGTATGTATGTATGTATGTATGTATGTATGTATGTATGTATGTATGTATGTATGTATGTATGTATGTATGTATGTATAACTA
The DNA here is from genome assembly GCA_003297045.1 of Symbiodinium sp. clade C Y103. Taxonomy (NCBI): domain Eukaryota; class Dinophyceae; order Suessiales; family Symbiodiniaceae; genus Cladocopium; species Cladocopium sp. clade C. The sequence continues at coordinate 78,425 of BGPT01000201.1, forward strand.
TATATATACACTCGTATGCACATAAATATGATCAACCATTATACGATATGTTCGATATTCTAGACGTTCTGCACGTACACAACAGGATGCAGTTTTCGGCAAACCCTTGAGGACAGGCGACAAAAGTTCGAGGAAGAACGACAGTCAGACAAAACAGTGTTTTCCTCAGTGCAGCGGAGCAGGTGCTCTGCCTAGCCTGGCTTTGAAATCTTGATGCTTGTCTCGCTTGTCGTTTGTGTTGCTTGGGAGGTGAGTTATTTCATGGCTGGCACCTGAGCTCGGCTGGAGTCGTCGTTGGGAGGACTGTTTCAGATCCACAGCTTGTGTCTGTGCCACCGAGTAGAGCAGAGGGTATCACTTGAGTGCTACTGGTCACAAGAACATGGAAGCTGCTGTGGGCCTCTGAGACACGCAAACTCCAAGCCGCTCAAGAAGACAAGAGCAGGGTGGACTTCAGGCTTCGACAGCTTTGGAAGGGAAGTGCTTGGACCTCCATCACTTCGTCAATTCAAAAGATTCGCTTGATCAGGTTGAACACGATGTCTCCTGCTGATGCAAGGCCTGCTTTTGGAGAATGACATATTATGAATCGTGTGATATCGTGTGTTGTGGCGAGACGCAGCCAAGGCGGGTCCTCCACCTCTTCATGCAGGTGACGCGTAGCTGTGTGATCAGTTGCAAACTTTGTGCGCACGATGCCACACAAACACGCACACATACACAAACAAGAACAAACGCAAACAAGCAAAAACATATATAGAAATGCAGGTAGTATAGCCATGTATAGCCTAGTGTAGACAGGGACCGTTTTTGCGTTTGGAGACCTTCATGGACTTCCTGGCCAACTTCAGCATGACGGAGAAAATGCTTTGCAAGCAGAAGATGTTGTCCAAGGAGTCTTCCTGTTCAAGAGATCTTGCTGGTGAATCAGAATCACTTGGAGTAGACTGCATGAGACAACAAGAACAGTTCGAATCCATTGCACGATCTGACTTGAAGAACTATACACAGCAAGAAAACGACTTGGACTCCAGCTGTCAGAAATTAAAGCATGTGCAAGTTGCCAGCATGATTTGTTTGGAACTTTTGCAAAGACGCTCCGCATATTGCTTATATGCAGTGTATATACATGTATATACAGTATTTGTTTCATGCATTCTGTGTTTCAGGATGTGCTCTTCCTGGCAATGGAGGCATCTGACACCATCCAGGCGCTTCCCGCGACTTGACTCTGAGCCAGAGTGCCTCTGCAGTTCCATGCTGCAGGATATAGTCAACTTGCCTTGCGAGGACCAGAGCATGCATTTTACACGAGCTTTTGTGAGACTGGCTAGCACAAAAGCACTGAAATGACTGAAGTGAGTGGTTTGCAATTGACGAGTTCTCTGCGCAGCACATGAACACGTGAAGGAGATTCTATGTCGGTGGATCAATTGCGCCTGCCTCGATGCAATGCCTGAATGAGAAGTACACAGTGCTGCCACCAGAATACTTGAGACATTGAGCATGTGTGTGTGTGCATACTGCATATTGATATGCGGGTTTCGAGCAGCATTGGATGTGTCGCAGATAGGTATGTGACCTTCATGTGGGACATGCAGGACTATGAAATGGGTTCGTGGAAGAAATAGGCAAGTAGCAGCGCCACAGGTGTCATCATGGAAACCAAGCACCGAGCTTCTACCTCAGCGACTGTTGTTGCCGAAATTGGAATCCAGCACCATCCAGCACCTACCCCGACCAAGAGGCATCAACAATTTTGGATTTGCAAAGGCTTCTAGCTTGTTGACAGCCGGTGATGTGGAAGACAGCAGGCTGTAGCTTCACCAGTGCCTTGAGATTTTGAGTCTCATACAGTTAGCTCCATTTGTATAGCTCCTATTAATATCTATTAATCTAGTGTTTCAGTGTTTTTGTTGAATTTGAAGTCTTTGAAGTCACTGAAGTCATTGAAGTCAAGTTTTCCAGCTGCCTGCAAGTGTTTTTCACGCCTGACAATGCAGGCAAAACTGGCAGGCTACAGATAGCCAAAAGTATTCCAAGAGGCCAGGAACGCATCCAGACAACCTCCCTATAAATCTGCCCAGACCTCTCAGCGATATTGAAAGTCCTGACATCTGTAATAAATCAAAGAACTCAAATAACTCAAGGATGAACATCAGGGCTGCAAGACTTTCCTTCCACCTTTGCATCGACACGTAGTGTGGATATACTTGTAGCTGCTATTTGTAGCTGTTCAAATGAGGGCCATGCTTTGTTTTTTTTTTTTTTAAGGCTCGGTAAACGGAACGAGCATTTGGGACGAACGGGGTGAATACAAGATGCTTGCATCACAGCAATGTAACGGGGTCTATTGAGGGATTCACACCCATTGCGACAGGCGCAAGACATGGAAAACACCTTTCCATGCATGCTCCTTGCTGTATTGAATACTCTCCAACCCGTTGTTGCGGGTAACATGATCAGCCCAGGTGTTTTGAAGTCCGATCGTTTCCTCTGGTGGAGACCTCATCCTTTGAGGAGCACTTCAAGGAGCAACGAGTCCGGCAACACTTAGAAGACCTTGACAAAGTTTGACAGACATCAGCCATGCGATAGAATTATCCTTGGGAATTCTCTCTGCTTTGTTGCAGATTTCTTTTGGAGCCGCATGCTTCTTCTGTGGATGTAAATATCTCAGCCATTTTTCAAGATTTACTAAAATCTTATGTATCAGAGCTCATAGGACGGAAAGCTTCTCACGATTCTCTACACATTGCTGCGGGCCTTCAGGCCGCTTAGTGCATATTGTCAGGTGGCATAGAGGAAAGCTAGCAAGACATGCGATGCAAAGCATGCAGAGAAACGCTACTACATACAAATGCATGCAACATATGCTGTATGTCATGTCATATTGTGTCATATGATTCACCACATGCATACACATACATGGTCAAAAATCCCATGAGTTTCCTCGGCGGAGATCTGTGCTTCCGCAACCCGAATTCTGCAATGCCGCACCAGAACGGCTGCGTTCAGGGACAATAACAACTTCTTTGATCCAGCTGAGCTTGCAGCACTGGATGAGCCTGAGCCCCTGTTCCACATAATTCACATAGGTTTGCAGAAAAGATCCGGCAGTCTTGTCATGCTTTGCCTCTTTCCATCTTGCGGTGAAAAGGAAGGACACAGAGCATCGAGTCGCAAGCGACCCAGTTGATTTAGCTGATTTGCACAATTTCCATCAATTTACCCAGTCTCTCATATTGGTCAGATTCTGGTTGACAAGGATTCTGCCTGAGGAAATTCCGTTTTTTTTTTGAGAAGACTCCTTGGCTTGTCCAAGGCAAGGTCACAATTGTTAAGAAACAACCTTCCCCTACAAAAGGGGTTTCAGGACAAGTGTCCTTTGAATAGAAGCCGCTCTGAGATTATGATTAATTGAACATGAGACACATTAAAGACATGAACACTGTGTGAACACTTCAGAAAACTTCACTCACAGGACTCCGAACAATGCACCCAGAATGTCCAAGGCCATTGCTCTGGACCACTTCAGTTCGCTGTCGCCAATGCTGATCAATAGGCCACTCCCATGCCCCTATTCTGACCTGGCAAGCAGTTTTCCATCTTGTTCTCATCAACATTCATGAAAATCACCACAAGAGCCTACCACAACCATGTTTCAGTTTCAGCATGCAGCGCAATTCATCAAAATCCATCAACATCCAGCCTCTCCAGCACGACAATAGGTTCGTGATGAAAGCGACTGACCTCCTTTCTGGCCGACTAGCTTGCCTCAAGTGACTAGCCCAATGCCAACAATGACTCAGTAGTACTGACATTATCTGGCAGTGAAGCTTTGTCCAGAGGGAAATAGTCTGCTCTCTTCCTGGACCACTTAGGAGCTCTTTGTGTTCTATCTTCCTACGGGAGGCCAGCAATTGCCACGTGGCTTTTCCTCAAGATACGAACTCCAGTGAACACCTGTTTTTTTTCTCCACAAAGGTTGGAAAGCGGATCGTAGCGGGCCATCTGGATGCTGCAATTCCAATCTATCCCAAGGTCAATCTTGAAGACCCCAAACTGCCGCGGTCACTTTAGAAGGGTTGCCCCTCACCCGAAACAGACCCAAGCGCTTTTGGCGCGACATGGATTGCAAAAGCTTGCTACAGTAAATAAATCTAGATAATCTTACCAAACATATTGGGAGATATTGTGAACATGAACTCTGCTCATCGCTCGAGGCTCCAGGAATCAGAAGCTTGATGCAAGCCCAATCGCTCGCTGAGGCGGTGACAGTGTACCACGAGATACTACAAGGTACATAAGATACTACGAGTGTATGCCACACTCACAAGATCTCACAAGATCTCACAAGTAAAAGGATGTAAAAGGATGAAACGTGTGCTTGTTGTCAAATTCTTGTAAAAGAACACTGTGAAGGACCAGGCCCTGCACATTGACGAGAAGGTTGGGAAATGATTTGGAATGGCTCCGCACATGGTTTCTCTGTGCCTAGTTGCCTCAAACATCCTGAAGCTGTGAAGCACCTTGAAAGACTCATACTGCGACAAGTAATGCTCACAGGATCGCTTCCCACGCTTGCCCCTCAATTCGCAGTGCATTTGTTTGCAGATGAATTGGTATTTTCTACGAATATGTTCGCATTCTGTTGCTGGAGCACTTCAAGAGTCCACACATATCGACACTTAGGAAGCCGGCGGCAAGTCATTCTGCCGACAGATTTGCCCAGGTGGGGTTGCAGTCGCTTGCAGTTGTTTACCAGTTTGATCAGTTTGATCTGTGTATCCCGTCCGAATCCCGTCGGAAGAGTCATGACAGTCATGGAATGTCGTGGACTCCCGACTGCAGTGCACTCTGCTCCATGCTGCGACGTGCGTTCCAGGCTAGAAGATTCTCGGAAGCGGGTGCGCTCATTGCATAGCCTTTGTCGTCTGCGGGCGTTCGAAATGCGTCCTAGATATAGATCTCCAACAATCTCTATATTCAATATTGATCAATATTGGATATTCTGGAGGCCTTGGAGATCCAGTATCCGATGGCGAAGATCATGCACATGCCAGAGCCTGATCTATATCCATCCAACAGCTTATGAGATCTTAGGCCAGTCTTTAGTGAACTTTAGCTGAAACTGAATAAGCCAGCTGCACCTTCTGCAATACTTGAAACATCCTGAAACTGAGTCAATTTAACAGGGATTCAAAAGGGTGAAGAATGTCTACATTGTAATTTGGAATTGGTTGATCTAGCTCGACTGGCTCAACTGCGTCATTTCATGTCGTTTCTGTTTTGTTCAAGATATGATATACTCGTACTTGTCATGCTATATGTTTGCACTGATGTAGCACCTTTGCCTTGGTTCATATTGTTTCCTTTTCGAAGTAGTTCAAGAACTTCCACGTCAGTGCGTTCAAGTATTGAATCATGTCGGTGCCAAGCAGGGAGTGACCTGAGTTTGAGGTTTCAGGATGTGGCCGGCAGAGTCGCTTTTGCCGACATGTTTGATCTCTCCAGGCTCGGACAGAAACAACATGAAACAACATGAAACAACTCATGCAAAGTTGTATGAAAAAGGATCAAACCGGCGTGTTTGATGTGCAAGGCCTAGCGTGAGAGAGTAGTCTTGAATAGTCTCAGCCTGTGACCTCTAACCTGTCATTTGTGAAGTGTACTTGTAGTGCACAGAAGTCTTCTGAAATGAACTAAGGTGGATCCATCTGTATATATATATATACATACAATATGTGTATATATGTATACATACAAGTACACATCTACTACTAATTGACATTGCACAAGTATTAATACTAGACTGCGCGAGTTGGCATTATAAGATGTTGATGGCAAAATGGCATGCAGTGGAAGACATGTCTCTACAACATCTACAACATCTACAACGGCAACTGGGAACTGCCCCTATGAAAGACTCTTTCTGAATGCACTGCCTGGATGTGCCTGGGACAACTTGGACATAGAAGAGATTAGAGAATACGTTGCAAACTAGTGACAGTGGCAACAGGATCAAGGAACTGAGATCGGATTTCTTTGCTGCTGTTTCCTTATCAATCTATCATCATCTATCATCTGATCACTGTGTAATGTACCGGCAGTGTCATGAATTATTTGGACCATTCACGCAACGCAAGAGAAACCTGCTAGCAAATGAAGTCAAGCCCAGAATTAGCAATTTGACCATGGAACATAACATTTGCAATGAAGTTAGCTTGAGATTTTAGGACAATGGACAATGAATATCAATCTTCTGGTGGAAAGACATTTATACAGGAAAGATCATGAGGGTGCTGCATGGAGTTCGAATCTTAGGAAACGGACGAACACGGCAAAGCCCAAGGAGAACTCATCCGGATTTGGATAGAACCATGCGGACACTTCTTGCAGGATCTGACAGGACGGTCACAAACAAAAGAAAGCCAACAGCCTAGGATAACACTTTACAACTTACAACCCTATCAGTAGAAACATGGTGACCCAGCGTCACATTTTATTGCTAGCCTAATCTTGGGTCTACATTCAACTTAAGATGCAAAGAGTGAGAGGGTCCCATCCAACCACCAGAATTGACATGTTGACACACATTGACAGTCCGATCCATTTCGTTTGGAGGCTGTGTGTTGCAGATGAGACCATTTGGAGCTTGAGCAGATTGGCAGTGACTTCAGCTTCGGGAAGAGATTTGTTGAAGAAGAGACCCCTAGCTTTCGTTGTCACAAGGAACGAATATTTCTTGGAGGGTTGCAAAATGCATGCTACAATAAAGCACAAATCAAAGTCCAACTGCATTGCTTTGAACACTTTGCAAACTTTGCAGCTTGGAGAAAGCACTTTATGCTTCGCTATGCTTCGCTATTTTCATCTCTTTCTTTTCTTTGCTCCTTGCCGCCTTGCCAACACCTGAGTCCTTGGTGGAAATCTTGCGTCGCTGGGTGAACCTGCAGGCTCATAGCTAAGTCACAGTGCGAGATGCGGTATGTCAATTTCATGTATGGTTGTGTAAAGTTTCAGGCTGCATAGGATTATAAACTATTTTTTTACCCAATATTTCAGGGTCATCTGCGACATCCTAAGTCATAGCTAAGTCTTGCGTTCACTGTGGCAAGACCAGGTAAGGGTCTGAAAAGATCTGAAAAGTACGATCGAGTCCCCTGCAGTTTCGTTGGAATCGATGCCTGCAGCACAGGTCTTTGGTTCTCTAGCTCCGCAAGAGGATGGCCAACCCACTGGTGTGCGGACCTTGTAGCAGAGGAAAGCAGAGGGGAAAACATCGTTTCAGGATATCAGATGTCATCTCCTCTGCTTTCCTGATATTTCTTGATATTTCTTGTTATTCTTAAGTTAGCGGAGGTGACCAACTTTGGAAGCGACTTGGCATCGGGTCGAATAATTCTGAAGCTGATCAAAGCTGTGGTTCTGGCCTGAGTTTACGAAGTTTCCGTTCAGTACTCGTTGAGTGTACGTCCGTTGTACGTCCGTCAGGGCCCGTTCAGCTTGGCGTTTCTAGACAGAGTAGCCGGTGGCAGCTGTGAGTCATCCAGGCACTGGCACTGATCTCAGGCGGGCAATGCCATTGATGCTGAAGACATGAGGGACCAGGCAGGGGCGCAGAGGGCATTGAATCAGACATTACACATGCATATCACATCCACAGACCTCAAATCATTTCAATTATGTTCTCATTTTTCGGGATTGTTTTCGACCGGTTTTGCAAACTTAAAACGTCTTGTTGAGGTAGAGGATTGCCTTGCAGATAGTCCGCAGCGAGAGGACCGCTTTTTGGAGTTACTCGTAGGTGGTAGTTTGACAAATTTGGCAACAGAATCAATTGGATTTCTCTGGAATCTGAAAGTCTGCCCTCAGGACAAAGAGGCTATGAAGTTGGTCATACCATTGGTTAAAAGATGTTCTATCCTTGGAAACAAAATACATCCTGTTGCCTGAGCAACAGTGAGGTTGTGAGCGGTGCACTCCTTTGCAACAATGATAGTAGCACTGCAATACCACAGTGTGTCCTCAGAAGTCTTCAGATTTCAAAGCACCCGACTGAGAAGTTACTGTCTCCTGGTCTTGGTCCTGCACTGAGGCGTGCCCTACTGTTTCTTGACGGAGGATGCGTTGCTTGCAGCCCAGGAGGCAAGAAAGTCTTGATCTATCTGAATGTATCTTGATCTTGTGCTCCCACAAGATGAGCGAAGGAAAGTTGACGGAAGTGTTCTTTCTTCTTTTCCAAACTGTCGCAATGACTGTCCTATTCTTGCTTCAGAGAGATTGAGCTGGCTTTTTGGGGTTTCTGCAACGTTGCCACTGATGCTGCAGTATGTAGATGTTGTGGGTTCTGCGGGTGCTGAGGGGGTATTTGCGTGCATGGGTGTGTGCATGGCTGCGCGGGTGTTACAGGTGCTGTGAGTGCTATAAGTCATGAGTAATTGCTGTCAACGAAGTTCACTGCAACCAAATGCAACAACCCTTTTGCTATCCAGTCTCTATCTGATGTTGGTACATTTTACTTACAGAAGTGTGTTTGCAGATCCGTTGCAAAGCTTTGGCTTACGCACAAGATGACTGTCTCGGAGCAATTCTAGGATGCGCTTTCGACAGTGGTTGGTGGCCTCTTCCTCTCGTGGTTTACTTTGAGGCGACATGGGTTGTTTGTTGCATTGTAACATTTTCATACATTTTCTCTATTTTCTCTTGTGATGAATTTAAAATCTTCTGATGTTTCCGATCCTTCTGCACAGCACTTTTGCGGATTTGCTGCGTCAGACCTGAGCCGGAATCCAGCTTGGGGCAAGACCTGGAAGGCATAGAGCGTTTCCTGGAGGCCGTTGCATTGCACTTATTGGCTTTGGTTTCACATCTTTCACATTCTTTCACTATGTGTTTCAGAATGTGCTTTCAATCTGCATTCTTGATCATGATTATCATATTCTTGAGGGTTGCATTGTGCATACTTTTCAAACGTGTGCTTTGTGTGATGTTTCATTGTAGGTTTCAGAACAACGCGTTTTGAAATAGTGATTAGTGGTGTGTTTCACTATGCTGATCATTCGTTACCATGACATGTTTTATTGTATTTTATTTCTTTCTGCCGCATCCAGGTTGGATTAAATGTTGCGGCCATGCCAGCAGAAGCAGTGCTGCCCTTGTTTTTCTACAATAGCAGGGCTTTTGCATCTCATTTTCTGAGGAACATGTGTGAACTTGTTCTTCCAAAACGCATCTATTTGTTGTGGGCTGAACACTGCTGTGGTGTGCGAAGCAGAGGTGCCAGAATCAGAAGACAAGTCCGGCCTACTGGATGCCTACTGCAAAGAGTGTCAGGAGCTGAGCTGGTCATTTTGGATATTTTCTACGATATTCAAGCGCTAGGATTTGCACATTTCACAGTTGCTAGTAGGGTGTGGAGCTCGGAGGGGTTTGGTGGGTTGGTAGGGGTGGTGGGCAAAGAAGGTTGGTTAGGCTTGCTTTCTTGTCAATGGTCGTGGTCGAGGGCATCAGTTGCTCCTACCAACGGCTTGAACATTGCCAAAGCCACTGCATTGAGGAATTTGTCAAGGGTGTCCCAGCATCATGATGTGGGAAAGAGCAAAAACACGATGCAGTTCCATGGAGGTCAAGCAATTTTTGACAACTGTCTCATTTTTTTGATAGAATTCCACCAAAAAGGCACAGGTTTGCCAAAAACAAGCGTGTCTTCAACAATATCAGTACAATGGTATCCAGAAACATCGGAAACCGGCAAACCTCTCTTAAAGCTGCGGCAAGCCCTAGCGGCTTACCCAACATGTTGCAGCTTGACTGACAACCCACAGGAATTTGCAGTATGTGAGCTGGCTCTGATATGTTCTTGTATATATGTTTCTGGATTTCAAGATCAGTCGGCATAAAATGCTTGTTGTGTTTGTTGCTCTTGACTTCTTGAATGAATTTGATTTGTGAGGTGACTCTGGCGAGGAGAACAGGCACTTGCAGCGGTTTCTTTTTGCTTCTTCCAGCGAATCAGTATGAAGACAATGAAGAGGACCCAATGGATCCAAACAGGAACCACAGACAAACTGCCACGTCAGTTATTATTATCATGGAAATGGAGTGTAGCTTCGCTTCTTTCCTCATTTTAGGATTGTAGGTAAATATGGTATTGCTGGGTGGCTTGCAAATCTAGTCACGCTTTGGGCATGACATCATTGTTGTTTTGCGCAAACATCATGTGCGTGTATGTGTGCATGATTGTGCATGTACTGTACCACTCTGTAGGATTCTAACAATCCGCAGCGTCTTGGGAGTTTCAGTGTCACGCTGGCAGGTTGATCTGCACGCTTGGAGCAATCGAAGAACATCACAGAGTAATGTGTTCACTTCAAGGGTCAGCTCCATAGTGCACCTTGGGGCACACCTTTGGCCACCGGGAAACCACAGCGGAAATAGATCCGAGGCGTTTGCGCAACTTCATCGCTGAAGTCATGGTGAGACGGGTGCGAAACTGTGAACAATAAACACAGTGTGAGCACGTGTGAGCATTCCAAACATTTTTGCAGATTCCCAAAAGATATCGTCAATTAAACCTGCCTTCCGGATCTTCAGCCATGACAACAGTTTGCGGCTTGGGACAATGCTTTCAGTGTGCTGCTTTTCCTTCTTCTTTGGACAGGGGTCCTGTCAAAGGTACATCAATTTACATTGTGTTATGTTATCATTATGTCATTGTGTTGTTGCTAAAAAAAACATATCTTTCCTGCGCCTCGCCTGGCATGCGGGTGTGATCTTCAGCTCAATCACAATCATTTTTCTGACACATTTTGGCTTGGTTCATAGTTTATACAAGTTTGCTTTGCTTTGTTTCTCCTTGTCGCGCTCTGTATTGCAGGTTTCTTGGCTCTGGGTATGCCTTTGGGAATGTGTTCTGTCATCGTGCAAGACACTGCAAAGTGTTGGCTCCACGTTGGGTTCCTTGAGTTCCAGCACAATAAATATACGGACTCTTTGCGTATACAGCGTACTGTTGGGCGACTCCAGTAGACTCCACCCAGTTCTTTCCCTGTCCGACCTGTCTCTGCTTTCTTGCAGTTTTTGCATGTTTTGGCACTTTCGTTGTTGTTGCAAAGTGTCAGAGTCCCTTGCCTCTGGTCAGTCACAGCCTGAACATGCGCAGGATGACGTTCCAAAACGGGACTAGAGCCAGACGATATGACGACATACTATCACATCTTTCACGGATTTCGTGGGCTGGGCTAAAGTCATCCTCTGGGTTTGTTGGTGCTGCTCACCTGTGGACGGATCTCTCGTGTCATCTCGTGTCTTGTGCCTGTTCCTCCCTGTCCTACTTTTGACTCTGCACAAGTACAGTAGGTTTCTGAAGTTTATATCAACCTGTTTAGCTGATGTCCTGAAAACCATTGCTTTCAAGGTTGTTTCACGGCGAAGATTCAAAAGTGCCTCGGCTCAACCGCGAGCACATGCCAGAATATGCAACTCTAACACGCCATTCCGGTTGACCAGCACCTCTTGCGCTCTTTCTTTCAACCTGCAAAGTCAAGACATGTCAAGACTTTTGAGATATTTGATGATGAATTATTGATCACTTGATGGTTTGATGATATTTGGAGATACCGTAGGTTCAGATAACCAGTAAAAAAGGGGAAAAAAGGGGAAAAGTCACGAGATGTCACGAGATGTCACGAGATGTCACCATCCTCTGAGGTAGTCGAGGTGGCCACGAGCTCAGATGAGCCAGTCTTCGATGTCCTGAATCCCGCTGAATCAGAAAAAAAACAAAAAAAAAGAGAACATATTATATATATACATACATCTGTATATAAATTTAATATATATATATAGATATATTAATTATTGGTAAATAGCGGTGTGGCCATTGGAGCTGGCACGGCACCAAGATGATGGCCATACGATGCTGACTTTGCAAGAGTTGGTCCGAGATCAGGCATGGTAAAGCCATGGAATGGCATGTATCCATGCACATGATCTGCAGTCCATGGTCCCGGTGAATCAAAACACCAAAAGTTTCAAAACCAGAATCTTACAGGACTGGATCCTGCTGACAGAGAATGAACATCCAGCAACAAGATCTTCACGCCCACGATCTGTGGTTGGAAGCCTATGTGGAAACATGCATATGCTGCATACACTCATTTGCAACTTTACTGTTCTTTTTCATCCTTTTCCGCATTCTCGTTGTTTAAAACTGCAGCAGCTGACAAGAGTGTCAGGGATCAGCAGACTCAGCGATCATCGCATCAGGTTCGCGAGAAGCGCGCGTTGATTGTGAAGCTCTTCGATCATCTTTCAATCCGTTGCTTGGCTGCCATTTTTGTAAGGTCTACTTTGGGATTCTCCCTGGTCCTATTGGAAAGCTCAAAGTCCAAATATATCTCTCAAGACTGTACCAAAGCAGATAAACAGATGATAGGACGCTTTTGCCATCTATTCCACTCATGGTGACGCAATGTTGGATATATTGGATACATATCAGTGCAGACTACATGCTGTATGTACTCTGTTGTATTCTTGTAGTCTTTCAAATTCTTTCAAATTCTTTCAATGTCATATTCCCTCCATGTTTTTTAGTGCAAAAAATACAACATCCCAGTGCCGAGGTGGACCCCGCGGGGAGCGACAGGCGTCAGCCGCTTTTGGGGCTAGACAAAGTGATACAGAAAGTACCGTGTAAGTACCGTGTTAATCCGTGTTACTGTACATTACTGAGTATCTATTATATAAATTTATATAAGCGTATGTTACTGTATGTTACTGTTACATTAGAATCCTTTCCAATGCCTAGTCGCTAGTCGTACTTTCTGATTCTCAATCCGTGAAAGCCTCAGCATGTTGGTTCAAGCGCTGATGGACTCAGTTTTCATGAGCACCAAACATCCTTGGACTCTAACACATTCGAATCAGCCCTGGCCGTAAGAAGCCACAAAATGCCATGATGCAAGATGATTGAATGTACTCAAATGCGAGACTCCACAGACTCCTTAAGCAGATTTGAACAGATCAGCCCTTGGCAAGACAGTGCAGATGCTTTAAGCCTTCTGTTTGCATGTTGGGATGTTTGTGCTGTCGCTGGCCGAGCCGAGACTATGAGTGACTTGGATCTCCATTATGTTGAGACAACGCACACAACAAACACAATTGAGAACATTTGCAAATTTTCATATCTGATTACATTATATTACATTCAGTGTGCAGCCAAGATGAGAGCGAACTCGAATCGTGCTGCGTTTGCCTGGACGCACTCAGCACCTCGGATTTTTTGAAGGGGCTGAAAGATTGAAATTTGACTCAGCTACTCAGTTTCCCCAACACGAAAATCATTCGGAAAAATCTGACACGAATCAAAATGTCGAAATTTGTGTATTTGGTCTTTTGGCAAGTCTGCTTGTGGAGCCATTGGAGCTGCCGTTGCGCGTTTTACCTTGTGATACCTTGTGTTTTTCCCTATTCTTTCCCTTGTTTTTAAGGTACTCAACAATTGCTTGTGCAAACTTTGCAGTCCCTGCTTGAGGCTCTGGGGCCGCATCAATAATGATTGCAGCCAGACATGAAGATGGTTCAACAAACCATTGGCCGCAGCGAGTCCTTGTCTCAGCACGCCTCTGTAGGTAGAGCTGACGATTGGGATTTCCTTGCAACACATGACCGCTGACCACACAAACCAGACATCCAGGTCTGCCACCACTTTATCCACATGTCTTGCGCAGAGAAGCTGTGTCCACGTAGCGGAGCCCAATCAGAACAGATTTGTACATGCCGAATGGATCGGGGTCGCTTCCATGCGCGGCCTTTGGAGTTTGTTGTGGAAAGTGAGGACGGAGACAATGGTGGTGAAAATGGTGCAGATGAACTGCCTTGATGATCCTGGATGTAGATGTATGATGATGTATATTATATATATATATATATTTGTAGCGATGCCTGGTGGTAGCTGGTAGTATTTCATGTAATCTGCTGGGCAGGTTTCAATTTTGATCTTGAAGCAAAAAATCCCAAGTCCTTGAATGTGATTCTCTAAAACTCCAGCATTGCTTCCGGGTTGCTTCTGCCTTTAGAACTTCTGTCTCTGCTGCACTGCAAGGCAAATGTCCTTTATGTCGCCGGAGCTTTGCAGAGCTGTCCATCCCTTTAGACGAGAAATGGCTCTTGTCCACATCACCAGAGGCGGGCACTTGAAGTGTCATGTTCATCAGCAGGGCGCTCTGAAAAAACTCATAGGTTGATGCTGAAAGCAATGTCATGGGTTGACTTTCATCAAAAGATATCAACAGTGATCCCGCAAATAGCTCAAAAAAAAGACCTCAGTTCAGAAGATGCTTTTCCCTTCAAGGGTGACTTGTTGCAGCTGGGGGTGACTTTTTCGTAATCAAGTGTGCCCATGCGCGAGGGTGACTTTCTACTGGCAAGGATGACTTAACCCGACCACTCAGTACAGTAGTAACATTTTTTCCGAAATACGAACTTCTTAGGAAGTCCAAGAAACTGGAAGCGTGTTTGTATGTATTTGTTACACTTCACTTGTTCATGTTTGTCACAGTCCCTGAGCCCAAGCCAGCTACTGTATATCAAACAATAGCGTTTTACGGTTCAGAACTCCATGCAAATAAAGGACAAATCCAACATATTCCAACTCAGATTATGGTCCCAGATTAGGGTTTCCATGTGGCCCCCCGAGATAAAGCTGCAATTGCTATGTCCAACATGTCATCGCGTCTTCACTGAGAGAAGTGTGGGTGGATTCTTGAGTATGTGCACAGGTGCGCAGGACACCGTATACTTGTCGCATTATATAATCATATAGCCCATTGGTGTGACTGTCACCCCTTCCAGTCAGTCTTCCCTCCTTACATGGTGCTAGCAATTTTGTCATGGTTTGCCGGTTTACTTGAAACTTCAGCCCTCTGCTTACTTACGCTATAGTCCATTTTCCCCTTCAGCATGAGCAGGAAATTATCCGCGGGCTTCGTCGCCTTGATAGACTACAGCCAACTTCAGAGCAGGCCCTAGACGTTGCAAGCTGAGAGAGAGGACAATTTCACCAGAGGATCGGATGATCGGAGTGCTACCGACTGCTAGTAGCAACTGTGCCTCACCGATTACAAGAAACTGTCAGGAAGAGACAGTCCCAACTCAATCGGTTGTGGCATTGCTGGCTGCAACCATACCCGTTCCAGAGGAAGTTCTACGTGAGGCAAGGGTTCATTCATGTACTGGTAATGTCCTGAGTTGTGAAGTTTCAGCCGTTTGAGATCAAATTTAGCTCTGATGTGAACATGATGCCAATTTGCTTCCAATTTGGTATCAGATCATCAAAAACCGTCGCCGAACTCATGTGGCGATTACACATTGTTAGACGGCATAACACCAGTGTCTCCCATGAGTTGTAGAACCTGCCAAATCTGCATGGCCATGCATTGCCATGCCACATGATGCCATTTGGATTCATTGGGAACTTTGCATTGCAGGAACTTGCTGTCCATAACAGCGAGCTGATTTCTGCACAAGAGTTGAAGAGGCTTCTACTTGGACTTGGCATAGAGCCACAACAACCTGGAGACTTTGCAGAACTAGGCTTTCTAAGCAGACAGAGCAAACAGGTCACATCGCATGTGGAATCCATACACTCTGTAATTATTTGCTGTATTGCCATTGCTTCAAAACACGAGACAAATATATAGAGGCCTGGAGATCAAACATCCCAGCCCCCAGAGTGAACAAAGTGGCCGGCACAAGGTTCCGACCAATTTGCAACAAACTCGATTTATTGTGAGCCTGTCTCGCTGCTTTGATAGCACCCTAAGGTACGAAGGAGACTTTCACAAAACCTGTGCAGCAACGGTATAGTGCTTTTCAGCGAGTGTATTGGAGGCGCGGGAAGAGCCTTTCCGGCTGCACCAGGGGCCCAGATTCTGCAAACATGAGCAACATAGCAACACTGGGAAGAGTTGTGAGGAGTTCGCAAATCAGTTCGCATCAGCAATTGCCAACGTAGATGCAGGCTGCGTTGGCTATCCTTGAAAGCATGTGGGGCAGCTGGCGCTGGCTGCTCCTGGGGTGTAGCAGGACTGTATACATTCGTTGGAGTTTCTACACAAGAAGCATGAGGAATGTAATGAGTGATATTGAATCAATTGCACAGAAGAAGGAGAGCCCTGACGAGACAGGGGAAGTTAAACTATCAGAGGATAGAAGACCTAAAAGGAAATGCGGGTTCACAGCAAGGCGGCGCTTGATTGCAGTAATTATGTCTGTTTGATTGTTTTGATTTCATTTGACTTGATTTGATTTGATTGCTATCTTGGTTGCTTGGTTGAGAAGCGGATGAGGGAAGAAACCAATGCTCTGATTGACTGAATGATTGATTGCTTGGTTGATTTGATTTGACTTGGCTTGGTTTGCTTGCTTGGTTGGTTGAGGAGCGGATGAGTGAAGGAAAGAATGCTATTCACTACTATGATTGATTTGATTTGGTTTGTTTTGATTTCAATTGATTGAGTGATTGATGTGTTTTGATTTGAATTGAATTGATTGATTGATTGAATCCGCGATTGACTGGGAAATCAGATGATTGGACGATTGATTGCTGGAAAAAGGGGATGAAGGAATCATTTTGCGCTGCTCTTTGCAACATACTCCAATTCACTCGATGCACTGCATGGTACTTAAAAGATCTGAAAAGTACTGCTGTGTGCAAATATGTCTATTATAGAGATACATACTAGTGTGGATACATGTAGATAGTATTGACTATTGGGGGCTACGGCTACAGGGTAACGGCATGGCCAGGTACCAGGTACTTATACAAGGAACTGCAACACACAGCGGTGACATACGGTACCACATCATTCTACAACGTTATATGGCTGCTGTTGCTTGCACGTTTACTGTACCTGTGTCTAGTTGATTTTCTTTTTTTTGTATAAGATTGTTTGCCATTGTTTGTCAAGTCCATTCATTGCCCGGTCTGCAGGACTTGCAGCAGGTGTGCTTTTGGGTGGTGTAGCAGCGATTCCAGATCGCGCTTGGCCGGGTATTCAGGCACTACCTCCGTGCATCTGGTAAAAATTCTTCAGATATGTTTATTTCGATCCCCAAGCAAAGTGCACAGTGCACTCTAAGGAGCTCTGAATTCAAAATCATCTAAGAATATCTAAGAACATCTATGGAACATCTATGGAACATCTATCATACTCGACTGCGCTAGCTGGAGCGACTGTTTGCCCAAGGTTCTGTTGTCGGAAAAAATCTCATACTGTAAAACCATGTAGAACCAGAAGGAGTTTTTGGTTCAAAGCTAAAAAGTGAGTTTGCGTCTCGGGCCTCAAGATGCGGGTGCAGTGCTTTGGACCTTGGATTGGGCCTCTTGTTGTTGTTTTTTTCCTCTACATCACGAATTTTTGGGCAGGGGTTCTTGTGTGAATCGCTCAGTTTGAGACTTGGAAGCCAGAAACGGCTCATTTTGAGGACTTCCAGGTGTGTGCAATCCCATGATGTAATTGAAGGCAGTCGCAATACTTCAGACGAGTGGGTGGGGTGGGTGCGAGGGTGTGGGCTGTGCTTGAGAACACGGATTTGTTGGAACACGCCTCGGTACTGATCTCATGCCAGAGACAAAGCTTGAGATACCTTGAGATGTTTATTTTGAAATGCCGGGGTCTAAATTATCGTAATGTAAGTTTTAATAGAGCGTTCACGTTTTTTTGGATTTGGCTTGGAAAACGATAGGGGACGTCCTAAAAACGATACCCCCTTATCTTGCCAGGATTTGATTGAGACTACAACAGCCCTTCAAACCATCAGTCTCCATGTTGCAAGGTTAGGTCGTTAAGCTGGGAGATCCTCCAATCAGGGATTCGGGGACGAGACAAGCTATAGTTGCTGCTGCTGCTGCTGCTGCTGCAGTGTTGGCTGCTGCTGTTGCTGCTGCTGCAGTGTTGGCTGCTGCTGCAAGCTGCTAGGGAGGGTTTGCTGGGCACCAGGCGCATAATAGTGCGTAGTAGTGCGGTATAATTTTCACGGAAAAACCGACGGGACTCAACGATACCCCAACGATACCCCAACGATACCCCAACGATACCCCAACGATACTCCAAAAAAGCATAAAAAACACATTTTTTCGTTCCTACCCCAGGAGATGCCCAAAAGCATGATCTCCCAAACCCTAAATATCTGGAACAAGGGACCCCGACACTGATCCTTTCGTATCTTCCTTTCGTCGTTCTTTCATGTTCCTTTCCTCTTGCTTTCCTCTTCCCTTCCCGTCCCCCTTCCCTTCCTCTTGCTTTCTTCTTCCTTTCCTCTTCTTCCTTTCCTCTTCCTTCCTTTCTTCCTTTCCTCTTGCTTTCTTCTTCCTTTCCTTGCCTCTTCCCTTCCCGTTCCCTTCCTCTCCCTCTTAGTTTCCTCTTCGAATCAGATAGCGTTTGAACAAATGCAGAGTGAATCACCCCAAAACCAAGGTTGCAAGTGAATCAAAACGCACAAGAAATGACCTACATGTATTCCAACTTGAAGATCCAAAGGCTCTACGGATTGGAAGACGATAGGGGACGTGCTAACTTACAAAGGAAGATACATCCAAACAATAATTTATATAGAGCCTGCCTCTAATATGACAACCGTTCAAAGATATTTGAAGGATATTGGACGGCACTTGTCATGTGCACAATCAACAGGGATCTTTGCAAGAAGACCTTGAAGTCTAACGTGTCGCATGTGGGCCTGTTTCTATATAGTTACAGCTGTTGCGACTCCAGTTGCGACTCTTGCGCACGTGTTTCACTTTGATCTGGGATGATTCTGGAGGTTGGTGAAAATCCAACACTCCGGGCCATCAAAGTAGCTTACTTGGGTGGCCTCCTGCTGTACTACGGGATGCAGCGCTTGGACTTGGTGCCTCAGACTTGCAGGTGACAACGCAGCGTCAAACCTTTGGTTTTTCGACATTGTTTTTACAGAGTTCAACTTTTGTCGAAAGGTGTTTCACCTTTTGAAGAGATGCTGATGTGTTTGAGGTATTTCTCGGGCTGAAGTTGGGCTCTGCGATTGGTGCCCCTCGGACACTATCGTGGAGTGGGAATGCTCGGCAAATGGTTTGTCCATGTTTGTTTGTCCCCGAATTCATATGCAAAACTCAGGTTGCGTATGGTCTCTTTCATGGTTTAGCCACAAGCTCAGTCATGAAACAACATCCTGCCAGGCTCTGTTTTTGGCATGATGTAGTGCAGACAGTGCAGACCCCAAAAGTCAGACACTCTGAATCTGCGAATATCTGCGGTTTGGTCTTTTTTTCCCCCAGGTAGCTGTCGATCCTGAGAACCATGGCTTCCGGAGCGTTTTCTGGGCAGGGCCTCCGGGCTGCACAGGGATTAAATCAAGCAATACAAATTTTAATGGGCCAATATACACAGTGCAATACAATTCAATATATAATTCAATATACAATTCAATATACAATTCAATACAGCACTGCAGGCCAAGGGACCATTCGTGAACAAAAAGTGAGCACTAGAGGCTGTGCCTTGCTATGTCTCAGAGAGCCAAGGCTTGTGGGCTTTTCGAGCAACCCCTCCATCAGTTTCTGTGGCAACCAAAGCTGCTTGGATGATCTTAGGCAGAGGCAACAGCATTTTGGATAAAGAGAGAGCAAATTGGATCAAAAAAGATTCTGAAGCTGGACTCTGAACAGGAGTTGCCTGGCCTGGTCAGCTAGAATGACTTCAGGATGATTCAAGAGCCAAAAGGTCAAGAGTACCTTCGAATGGGACAAGTAGCGGGTTTGTATTTATTTCTAGAATATCTTGCCATGTTTTAAGGTGTTTTAGCTCACTAAGCTTTCAATTGCGGCTGGTGTTTTCGGTACAATGTACAGACCGAGAGCATCCAAGAGCCCTGAGAAGCATGCTTGCGACTTGCGCACCAAAATAGTTGGCTCATTTTGCTTGGGTGGATTTGGCCAAGCTGCCACCTTTACAAAGACAGAAAAAGGGGTTGCTGTGTCGATTGTTCCGACATGTTTGGACGCGAGGTGTACTGGAGTGGCATAGCGCAGCTGTACCGAGATGCAAACATGCAAGCCAGCTCAGTTCAGTCAATATTAGCCAGCTGCAACGTGCAACTCATTGGTCTTATGGGTTGCAATTCTGCTCGCTTCCGGTTTCTTTCATAGGAACGGGCGTGATTTGAAAGCAGGTCATGCCCCTGCCTTTTCTTGCCGAAAGATGCCGCACAAAGGATCTTTTGTGAGGTGAGGCGGTCTTGACTCCAGTCATTTGTGATTCTTGTGATTGGTTGGATGAAGATGAACGAAGTACAGTTCTGTTGAGCCTAGAACTTGAGCTTGATTCAACAGCGGCGGACAAGACCTTGATCCGATTTCAGATGGAGCTTGTGGAACATGTTGATGGAAATGTGAAACATGAGGGGCGTATTGACTTTGCCTATGAGCAGTGTTGAGATGCAGGTACTAGACGCTGAACCAGAAGCGTTACAGGTGCTGCTTTCATAATGGTTGCTTCGGATTGGTATCTTACATTTTGGCAGACTTAGCTATGACGTTAGATTTACAGTAGAGTACATTGAATTGAGATAGATTCATATGAGTACATGAATACATCTCCGAATACATTGGATTACCACTGAGATACCTCTGCCTTCCATTCTGTAAACCAAATCTGCCAGGAAAGTGCAACTCTGTGGCCCCTGCATGGCTGCCATTGAACTGCCATCGGCTTGTGTGTATGAATTGTGTATGTCTTGGAACAGATATCTGAGCCGGAGGAAGTTGCTCTCTGTTCTTCGCTATGCCCTGGTGGTGACATGCACTTGCCAGGCACACCAAGTACTTGCACTTGGCAGAGATACAAAATTGGTTCTGGCCTTCGAAGCCGAGAGTCTGCAGAAAAGCTGCACTGTGATTTAGATTGCAGTAGGTGACATGCTGGTCCAAATTCTGAATGACTGAGGCAGGAATCTGAGAAAGACTCCAGCTGGCAAGACTACGGTCTCAGTTTGTCGAGACCTGAAAGTCCAGGACATGGGTAGAATGTATTATCAATGCTGTGTCAGGGATTGCAGAGAATCCTCACAGCATGCTCATGCCTACAATGGTTTTCATCGCAGCCATTTGAGTTTGATTGTACAAAGAAACTGTCGTCAGACTTAGAGCGCTTGTTGCCTCGCTGCAATGCTTAGATGGCAATGAAGCTTGGCAAAATCAGCACTGTCAGATTGTTTCGATTCCAGGAACCTGTGGGAGCTATGTCAGCTTGCAGATGCACATCATTTTGCACCATGTGGCATCACTTTCAAAAGCCAGGTAATGAAAGGCATAGAAGACCTTCAAGAACCATCCGGCCATCTACGTTTCCGCTTTGTATACTCCTGCTGTCATGCCTATTTTGCCTTGAGACAAGGCAGGCTGCTGTTGGCAACATCAGGATGTCAAGTTGTCATGAGTTGTCAACAAGAGCTGTCGACAAGAGTTGCTATCAGCTGTCGTTGTGTGTTGATCGTGCTCATTGTGTTGTGAGAAAACAGGGTATATCCTGGTCTTGTGAATTTTGCCTGCTTCACTGAGCTTCACTGAACTTCACTGAACTTCAGATCTTTTCAGATGTTTTCAGGCTCAGCTCGTGGGAGAGAGCCTTTGCTGCGCCCAAGTCCCAGGCACAATCAGCAGACGCAGCACTTTCTTAGCTTTTTCCAGCTGTTCCAGCTGTTTGAGAGTCTGCATGCTGGACTCTACATGAGTTATCTTGAGCTTGGATGGCAGGCAAACACTGTGGCATCCAGGCCTGAATCAAGTTATCCTCAGATTATCAAGTTTACCTCATCATGATTCACTTGATTTAATATCAAGTATTGTTATTTCGGTTGATATTGTTGACAGGCGAGCAGTCGGGCTTGGTATTCTCCTTGCCAATGCTGCCCAGCCGGCAGGGGCCACAGGACCTCTGGTTGTGGCTCTAAGTCGGGAGGGCAAATTGGTTCAAACGTGGGCAAACCACTTGCTGCCCTTGAATCCTGCATGGAATGCCGCAGTCATATCACGATGACGGTTTTGGGCAGAGATTCTACTACATTCTTTTCAGGGGCTGGGGTCAATGGTTGGTGAGTTGATGCATTCTGTGGAAATGCGTGCAGTCTATCAATTGTTGTCCATTTTCTTTGAATATGCAAGCACTTTGACAGCCCTCGGCACCTGTTACAGAATCCATTTTGGCAGCCCTCTCAGAGGAGCGACTGAACAGATTGTCGCTAGCAAGAAAGCTTTGGACAAATTGAGAGCAGACGAGTGCTGGACACGCGACTTGGTTGAGATCCAAAGCACAGTGAAGGAGATTGGAGTGAAGAGACGTACTGTATTGGAATTCGTACCAAGAGCATCAAGAGCCAAGAGATGCCAAGAACAGTCATTTTCTTATACTTTCTTGAGTGGTTTTGCATCGAAGAAACATCTCAGGTGTTGACTGCAATGGCGACGATATTCGTCGGGTAGCTGGCACTGTTGGAACGGTTTCCCCACTTTTCAAGATCAAGGAGAGCATGGAGAGCATGGAGAGCTGGTTCTCTCGAGACCTGGAATTTGGAACTTTAGGGTCCAAGTTGATCTATGTAACCTATGTAACCTATGCAACCTATGTAACCTATGCAACCTATGTAACCTATGTAACATTATGTAACTATGCAAGTCTCAGATGAACTTAACACGAAAGGGAGGACCCTGTCAGGACGCCCTGATGGAGGTCTATGTTGACGATCCTCCAAATGTTCCTGACCTAGAGGAGAGTTGTCCATGTAATTATCACTGTTGATCTTGTGTATGGAAGTCACTGATAGAAAAAAGTGAAGAACTGCATGAGGCAATTTTCAAGTTCCTAGGGCAAGAGAACTTGCAATGGAACTTACCCAGAATGTGAAGTTGTTCTTGGACATTACCATTGAGGCTATGTGAAGCTAAAAAGCTAGACATATATGCTTCTTGCTGTGGCAGGATGTCTTGCAGCACTTGTCCCAGCTGGACTATCAGGTCCGGTGTCAAACAAGCGAAACACATCAAAACAAATTCAGAGAAAATCAGACTGTATAAGGAGCTGGCCTATTCATTCGTAAAGTGTCCTGGTTGTACGCGGACAACTCACTGACATATACTGACATGTGCATAGTGTATCTGTATAGATCTGTATAGTGTATAGCTTGGGCAGGCATATTGTACGATATTTGCCATCAATGGTGGTCCGGAGAGCTTCAGAAAGCTGTGCCCTCAAGATCGCCATACAAAACACTTGGCTATGCGGAGCGAGTGACTTTCGTCACCTGGGGATGTGGAATCTTGGCTAAGGTTTATGGCGCAAGCATCAGCAGCACTGGACACCTGCATAAAGGATTTTACAGCTTTGTCAAAGGTGGGAGTCCGCAGACGTCAGCGCAGCGATCGAGAAATGGACAGACATTAGATACTAGTAGTATTTAAGAGACTCAATCGATAGCATGAGAATGCATGAGAAAAGCCAGCAACAGAATCCACTTCGACAAAAATCTTTTGATATGTATATCTGAAGCAAGCTGTTCATACTTGTCATGTTTGGCATTGTTTGACTATGGGTTGAAAAGAAGCGCCCTTCTTTTTCCTTGTTCCGTCCACCGATTTTTTAACCTATGTTAGACTGAGATTATTTATATACATACATTCTCATATGTACATTCTCATACATTCTCATACATACTATCATTATGTTTACCTATTTCGTCATGTGAATAGTGTCAGTTCTTTGCGTTCTGGGATTCCAGGCCGTTGGTGCATAGCCACGGTGGAGAACGAAGACACAGTGCTAGACAGAATGCTGATACCGCTGATTGTTTGAAATTTTCGAGTTGCTTTCACGCTGCAAGTGCCAATGACCTGCACTGACAGAGTGGAGCTTAGGAATCTTTTGATTTCAAGAACATTTCGACCTATAGCATCGTATAGCCCATATGTCCGTATAGCTAGTTGCTTTCGATTCAGTGAAGACCTTATCGTGATCAATGCTGGGTTCAAAAAGGTGGCACTAAGAGTGGTGGTATGTGGTGGTGCTTTCTTTGAGCCTCTTTGAGCCTTTTTGAGCCTGTTTGAGCTGTTGTGAGAGCACAACGGCTGCAACGGCTACTGCAGAGTTTCGACTCGTCCAAGGCATGGATTCGTTCGCTACTTGCTTCGAATTGCCATCCACAGGGAGGATGGATTTTCCATGGTGTTCCTTGCTGGAAGCCGGTAGTATCCAGTATGGTCGCTCATCTTGTGTACCTTACATCAGTTCTCTCAACAGATGGATCAGAGAGCAGTGCGGTCCATTGCAGGAAAGTGCATTTCGGAGACAATCTTCAGCAGTATCATTGACAAGGCATTGACAAGGTTGACTTGTGGCTGGATGGGTTCCAGCGCATGTTTCCCCGCGTTGCATGCACTTGAGAGAACCTTATTTGCTGGCGGCACCTGCAATTGGCCTCAAATTAGAAGATGATTGCGATGATGGCCATGATGTCATGATGGTGATGCCAAGCATGACCAGTCATGATGAACCAGCATGAGGAAATGAGAACGATCATTCCGAGAGACCAGGATTTGTCGAGGGTAGTGAGGGGTGACTGTGCGTGTTCAACATTCCTGGTGGTTTGTTTAAACTCGTTGTCACATGTCTAGAGGTCGTTGAGGGAGCTCTTTGGCAGCCATTTGCAAAAAGCTGAGTCCGCAACTCAGAAGAGCTGCTCGATGGGTAGCACAGCTCCCAGCAACATCCAAGCAACATCCAAGAACAAAGATCCACAAATCCGGTCAAGAGCAAGGTGCAACGCTGCAGAGAACCAGTTCACTTTGTCAATACATACACCTCAGGCATGGTGGTGCATGCGTTGATGAGTTGATGAGCTAGTTTGTTATGTATTGCTTTTCCAGAAACCTGTGCAGCAATATGCAGCCTCTACTGAACATGAGCTAAAGAGAAAGTGGCATGGCAGGCAATCACCTACATGGTTTGCTTACATGGGCAGTTTAGAGCCATTTTGCAGTGAGAGCAAATATGACTTGATTCCATCTTGAGATATCTTGACAGTCTGGCTCCAGCATACTTGTCCATGCTTTCTTTGTTTTTGTACTTCGACTGTGTTCTAGTCTTCTATCGTGACCCTAAGTGGAGGTTCAGCATCTTCAACTTAGCTGGGAGCCTTTCCTGCGTGCGGTCTTTGTCTTGTGCTTGCCTGAGATGCACTTCTTGTTTGTCTGCCATCCTGACCCATTTGCACGTTTGTTTGTTACTGTTTGTTATTGTCTTCGAGTTTGATATGGGGTTTCGTATTGGTATATGGGTCATTGTAAACAGCCATCATTTGTGCCGTTTACATCTGCTTATTGTTCAGAGCTTAATGCATTTGAATGCCATAGAGATTGGAAAACATTGGATGTATTGTATGACTTTGCATGCAATCCCCATTGCCTGAGCTGAAAGGTACGCGAAACATGGCTATGTCTCCGAGACACAAGAGGAGTCCTGCGATATCCTGCGACTATTGGAATTGATTCAAACTTCGTGATGATCTGGTGGGTATTTGAACGTTTGAAGGAGCTCCGAATGGGAGAGGCCTGGAACGCAGAGGACAACTTGACCCATTGAGACGTTCTACCAGAGGTGTTGACAGTTGCTGACGTTGGAGGCATCTCTGGTCAGCCTTTTCTCCGATGCTGGCTTACTAGGCCCAGATTGATCTGGAGCATTTGTGCATTGCCAACATAGCGTCACTTTCGTAACTGTTTCAACTGCAATAAAGACCTTTGCCAACAATAGGCATAAGCATCCTGCTTTGCTGGCTTACAAGTGACAAGTGGGTCAGAGAATTTGAACAAGCATAGTAAATTTGATTCTTGTGCAACTTATGCTTGTAATATTGATGTTATATAGAAAAATGTCAAAATGATGTTCCAATGCATTCCAGAGAAGTGACAAACATTCAAGTTCTTTACAGGTCGATAGGAAGATACACCTCCTTTATAGCGGGTATTGTTAACTCTGTTGCTTGTTTCATACTAGGCCAAAAGGTGAAGTGGAGATAACCGAGATAACAGTCGAGACAATAGCCTATATCTGTGCGTGCTATTCACATTAATTCATAGTAATTCAAAGTACCAGTAGTTCCCGCACGAGGCGGGGCGGAAGTTGCCTTTTGGATATACTATAAGACCTTTTTCATCTATAGAACTTGCTTGCACCGTGCGTGA
>BGPT01000201.1:107069-126501 GCA_003297045.1 Symbiodinium sp. clade C Y103
GTACGATTTTGAAGACTTTTTAATAAGAGTTTTAATAGGAAAATCACCAGCGCCAAAATGGAGAAAATCTGCTGACAAGTCACCTTCGCAGCCTGGATGTAGCCATTCGAATACGATTTACGAAGTCCAGCTGCAAAACACAATAGTATTACGCACGCAGCCGTGGCGCAAAGGAACCTTGATGCAGCCATTACAATGCGATTTGCAAACACTGAATAGCAAAACACAATAGAACTACGCACATCGCTACCAGAAATTGCAGCTCCAAAACCGGATCTCGACGCCAAAGCCAAAAAAACTGCGATTTTGAAGACTTTTTAATAAGAGTTTTAATATCCCCTTTGAAGTTTCCCTTATACAGTTACCGACCCTGGGCCCCCAAAACAGGTACATTTCCCTTTTGATTTTGTAAGGCCCCCCCGTTACAAAATCATACCCTGGGACTACAGAACATGGGCATATAATCTTAATGGAAAATAGGTGAACCTTGTGGAAGATGACTGGAGCTGATTTTGTAAAGGGACCAGCCCCCCAGGGGGGGGGGCACAAATAGGTCTCAAAATTTCGAGAATTTAGAGGAATTTTGGAGCCAATTGTACCAGACTTGGTGGTTGATTTTGTAAGGTTGGGAGCTTGGTTTGAGTAGATATTATATGATATTATATGATATTATAATATATTATATGTTGCTACTATTTGGATTTTTTGGGTTCCATATTCACACCAGGTCTTGTAACTCGCCGTTCTTGCTGCGCCATTTTAGTCCAGGAGTCTACAACAAGGTGATCATAGATGATTAATGAGGGCACAAATCAAACATCTTAAAAAATAGTGATCAATTGTGTTTTGTCTGGGTTTCAACATGTTTCAATACCATTATTCCTTGTTGTCTACCACAATCAACTCTCCCGGCAGCGGTCTTCGATTCGTTGGACCAATGCCACGCAAAAAAGCAATGGTTCCATCAGGTTGTCCTGAGCAGTGCGAGACTTGTTCAGAGTTTTAAAATGTTTTAAACAATTTTGTTTTTTTTGTTTTAGATATTTTTCCTGTGTTTTGTAGTAGCAATTGTTGGAGCAGGATTTATCAGTGTATAATTTTGAAAACATCCAAAAAGTAAAAACACTCCAAAGCAACAGACGTCATCCCACAATTCTTTTGGACTTTTTTTCTGATTTTCAGAATTTTTCAGATATTTTCAGCCTGCAGTTTTTGTCATGGACTCAGGGATTTCGCAGATGCACAGAGAAAGTTGAGCCGCCGGAGTGGTGCTCCAAGCGTGGGGTGTATCGTGCCTAGGCAGCAGCCTAGCTCCTAGTCAGACCTTTGACAGTATCACTGGGTTTGATTTTGTACCAGAGTGTGAATTCCAGACACCATGGATTTGATTTTGTAGAGAGCTCTTGCATGCTTTGGCTTTTCAGAAGCTTGGTTTGAGTAGACATGCGATGTGGTTCTTTCTAAGTCATTCTAAAATATTCCAAAATATTCTAAATCTCTGGGAATCATGTTGATATCAGATGGTGATTTCTACTGTTTCATGATGTTTCATGGGCATGGACATTCTGTGCCAATCTATCCCGATCTAAGTTTCAAAGTGCACGATGCGTTCTGCTACTGGCCGGCCTTCTCATCATCATGTGTATTGGTGTCCGTGCCTTGTTTGCACAGGGAAATTCTTCGAATACATTTTGAATCATTTTGAAATCTTTAGAAAACCCTTTAATGCTTCCTGTGATGATGCTTCCTGTAGTAGGGCAGATTTGGTGGATATGGTTGGATATGATTTGTTTATGATTATTTTGAAATATTTTGAAATATTTTGAATATTTTTGAATATTTTTGAATTATTTTGATCTATTTTGATCATTTTTGATCTATTTGGGGCATTTTTGTGCCATTTTGGATTTGTTGGATTTGCATGATTTGACAATCACCGTCGAACAACCAGGACAGACCAGAAATGGACATGGACGCATGTGATCTCGCAGGTATATCCAGTGCTGAAGACACCTGCTTCCTGGATCCGTTTGAGAAAATGTTTTTTTTTGGGAATGTGTTTCATTTTCCGGAGGTTTTTTCCTTGGCACCATTTGTGCCATGCTTGAATGATGGAGTATCTTGGCTGCTGCATCTTCATGCAGTTCAAGTTTCTAGTGTTGCTATCACCTTTGGCAATCGTGATTGTGCACCTCCAAATTTCCTGAGCAATGTGGGTGCTTCTCCTTCTTGTTTGCCTACCATGCTTTTGGGCTGCTCGGGACTACGATGACACCTCGTGCACTGTTCACGAGAGAGAGACACTTGCTTGACATTTTTCCCCAATTTTTCCCTCATATAATATATCCTATTATAATATCATAATATATCATATAATCATATATTATATATCATTATACTCTCATGTAATCTTAAATTATCTTATAGAATCAACCCCATGATAAAAAAGCAGATGATTCTCTTACAAAATCAGGGCACACCCAAATGGGAAATCATATCACTATCTAGGCTGGTCGCATTCAAACTTTTTCATTTTTTGGTAAACCACTTGACTGTGTTCTGATATATTCTTGGTGGATGGTTTGGGGATATTTAGGGAGGTTTGGCAACATTAGGTGATGCAGGTCATTCTGCGATTCTGGGGAACATGATGTCATGGCTTTGATTCTGTAAGGAAACATAATGAAACATAGATATATTATGGGGATGTCCTTGATTTTGTAAAGGGGGGATGTCTGCAACTTTTGGCACATGATCCTTTCTGAAACATCCACGGTATTTCATTGCTAAGGTGGTTCTACGCAGACCAGGAGTTTGACAGCATTTTGGAGTGGGCCACTGCGTGGGATGGTGAACGCAATCTGCACATGGTGGATGCTTTTGGTGCATCGTGCAAGATGATGTGCCTTGAATCCTGCTTGGTTGTGGTCCTGATTTTGATGGCTGATCATTTTCCCATATTTTTCCAATTTTTTCCAAATAGTAAAGACATATAGTATATTAATATATATTAGTATATATATATATATATATATTAATCTATATTATATTAAATTATAGTATTAATATTTTTTAATATAACATATATATATATAATTATATATACATATGTATTAATAATATTTAATAATGATCAGATGATACTTTAGAAGATCATATCATTGGTCACTGATATCACCAATGATTGGCACTTGCATCCTCTGAGGCGCCAGTGGGTGAAGGGTGGATTCCGTGCCACTGCATTCGATGTGCAGATTTCGGAATCCCACGATATTGTGACCCGTTCTGGATTCTACTTGTTCCTGATGCTTTGCTTACAGCCACTCGGACCCCAAGCATATCCATCTTGACCACTTATCAAAACACTCCAAGAATCTTCAAAATTCTTCAATATCTTCAAGTTTTTTCAGTGTTTGCCATAGTTGGCCATAGTCTTCCCATGTTTTCCCATGTTTCCCAACTGGGACTCCTTCAATTTTTGGACTGCAGCTGCCAAGGGTGGTCCCCTTCGGCCTCATTTGGCTAGCACCACCATGCTCACTGTTTGTTGCTGCATCTCAGTCAGTGCATTGCAGACGGATGTGGCGCTTGGAAGGTGATGTCAGCCGCACTTCTGTCCGTTTGGCAAATTTGATTTGGCGGAACATGGTACCTGGTTTTAGCAAACAAAATTTTATGATATTTTATGAATTTTTTATGATATTTTTTTTGGGGGAGGTCACTTAGAGAATCGATGAGAATAGTGTGCATTAGCAGCAAGGATGCATTATTTGCTGCTTGAAATGTCAAAAAAACATCTAAAGTATTCTAAAGTATTCTAAAAATTCTAAAAAAACTAAAATAAGATAACATAACATATCATACAGCAATGTATTCAGTACAAAATCAACACCATCTTCTGTTAGCTAGCTGGGTCTTTACAAAATCAAGGTCTGATTCATGAATCTAGAGGCCGTTCGCTTCTCATAGGTTGTCTATGTTTGTCTTATTTTGGCCTAGAACGGTTTAATAATGTTTAATATGGTTCTGGCATATTAGGGGCTAGATATTTTTGAATTATTTCCCTTATAGTTCCCAGATGTTTCAAGAAATCAAGCTGACTGGGTGATCCTAGAGGTTTTGATTTTGTAAGAGGGGATGGAGCATGACTATGGCATGCCTTGATTTTGTAGTGACAGCAAATGATCACAAGTTGGCAGCATCTGAGGCTTGTGCGTTGCAAGTTCTCGTTCGTTTGGGCAGAGAAGTGAGGCTGATACTTGAGCAGCCATCTTCCAGTTGGGGGCTGAAGCAGGTGTTCATCCAGCAACTCAAGCAATCTTGCTCCATGTTTCTGGGCTGCACATGCAACATGTTCAAATAATTTCACAATATTTCACACATATATAATATATTGTAATATTATATAATCATATATATATATATACAACTATACATATTATATATATATATATATTCTTACATATTTGATATTATTTGATATTATTTGATCATATTTGGGATTGCTTGGGATTATTTAGGATCATTTGGGTCTAACAGAGTTTATGTTTATGATATTTTATGATAGAGTTGGGCTGCCGGGCAGCTTGAGGTCCAAGATCTTGACGTATATGGCATTCTTTGGTGGCGATATTTGCAAGCCGCTGCATTTGCTGGGAAACCTCAAGACACTGGGCCGTATGCAAAGGAAGATGACTCGTGCTGATCGACTGAAATACAAGGCAACTTGCAAAAAATTGCTAGTTGTATATATTAATATTTTTGTTTTTATAAAATATTTGTATATATATATATATACATTTATTTAGGATTATTTAGGTTTTTGAAGTTTGCCATATATTGCCATGTATTGGCAATGTGGCATGGTGTAGCACAAACTCTCATAGCCTGCTTATTCTCTGGTGGGATGTTCCATGCTCTGAGGCACGTTTTGCGAGGAGGAACAGCCGACGAGCAGTCCCTCGTGAATATTATCGCCGCTTTGAGCACCCAGATGGCACTACCTCCTGGCAGGGCTGCCAAGACCTTCAATCCACGGCTGTGTACACTGGCTGGTTTTGCAGGGCTGTATTTAAAGCCTGGCTTGAAGATTGGACATCGAGTGGGTCGCATTAGCTGTTAGCTGAGGCTACCCTGTTGCTGGTTGCTGGGGGGGAGCCAAGCTCCCGACTGTGAATAGATGTCAAACTCTGATGATGTTGTGCTAGCAGCTAGGCTGACTCCGTCGTAGGGGTTTTCTTGGATTTGAGTGGGCACACTTGGATGCCATCATTTCCTAATGTTGGTAAAATATGGTAAAATTACGTAGGTGTTTCTTGGATTTTCTTGGTGTCAATCGTGTTTCCCAGTGCGGTCGCAAAGCAGACAGCACACCGGTCGAGTGGATCCGTGCAGTTTCTGTCAGCATGCAAGGCATACTCAGCAGTCCAATGTCAGATGCAAAAGACATCTCAACCCAAACAGCTGAGTTGTTCTACATTTTTTCATGTTTTTCTGCATTTTCCTGATTTTTGTACGTTTTTTTTTGTGACCTTGTCATTTTGATTCTACCCCTGTCCATTGATGTGGTTTGATTTTGTAAGGTTCCCCCATTGTCTTGGGATGGTTTGGACATGTTTGGGACATTAGGGGATTGATTTTATAATACTTTATCAGCTAGGGCATGCCAAGGTCTTGATTTTATACAGGTGTTCACATCTTTTCAAGCATTCCTTTATGATCCTCTATGATGATTTGAGATGATTTATGATGATGTATTTTTAAGGTGGCTTATGCTATTTTGATATATTCTGATGTATTTTAATGCATTGGTTAGTTTTCCACTGTGTCCTATTTGATTCTATTTGTTTTTTTTTATTCTGGGAACAGTTTTGGGAAGTTTTGGGCAACCTAGGTTCCAGAACCTTCAAACCCTCCACCGACAAGTGTGCCGAGCAGCAAGGCTCCTGCTTCTAGCAGCAGCCCTCCACAGCATGCCCCTTCCAACACAGACGGACCAAACATGAGCAGCAAAGATGATGCCCAGGTCCCCCTTGCTAGTTTGCAAACAGAAACAGGAAAACAAGAGGTGGAACAAGGAGCATCTACTGAGGTGCCTACCCAGGAAAACAGCAGAGACATCGAATCCAAACAAGGCAACAGCCAGAATGATGTAGAAGCAGCAGCAGAGAAGATACACACAGAGATGGAAAAGGAACCATCCCCTATTGCCAAAAAGGATTCGTTTGATGCATTGGAGGAGGAAATGGCCAACATACCTGAAGAGCAGGAGCATGGTAAGGCTTCCGGAGGCAACACACACCAGGAGGAAGAGATGGATGCCAAGGATGTAGATATGGAAGCTGGAAGCATCACCACAGAAACAGAAGCATTCCCTCCCATCACAGAAGCAGCAGGAGACAAGGTGCCTAAGGAGCCTGTTGCCCCAACCGAATTGGCACCTCTGCCACCTCCAGGCACCCCGCCTCAAGAGCTGGAAGCGCCCCCCAATGCACCCACAGAACCAGCAGCTGCTGAGGAGGAAAACACTGAAGTCCTTTTTCATTTTTTTCCTACCACAGAACCACAGCAGGAGCAGGAGGAGGAGGAAAAGGCAACAGCAGCAACAGACACGTCACGTGAGGAGAAGGAAGCGCCCCCCAATGCCACAGAACCAGCAGCAGCTGAGGAGGAAAACACAGCATTACCACAGCAGGAGGAAACAGCAGCAACAGACAAGTCACATGAGGAGAAGGAAGCGCCCCCCAATGCCACAGAACCAGCAGCAGCTGAGGAGGAGGAAAAGGCACCTGCCACAGAACCGGCAGCAGCAACAGACATGTCATGTAAGGAGAAGGAAGCGCCCCCTAACGCCGCAGAACAAAAGCAGGAGAAGGACGAGGAAAAGGCAGCGCCACCTTCTAGCACAGAACCGGCAGCAGCAGCAGACCATGTGACTGCAGCAGCACAGAAGGAGCCTAAAGAGGAGAAACTGGCCACTTCAAAAGTCAAATATGAACAGGTAAGGCAGGGCATCATCAAAATCAAGAAGGAATTAGCAACGAATGGCACAGCACAACAACAGCAAACAGCCAAGAGGCAGCACTCCCCAAGACAGACACCTCCAGCAACACCTTCCAAAAAAATCAAAACGGAGCCCATGCTGGCCAACCCTGCAGCCTGCTCAGTGCCAAAGACTGCTCCAGGACATATGGTATAGATCTATGGTTGGGGTAGGTCATGATTTTGTAAGGGTTTGGAATGATTAATGATGGTTAATAGATGTCTTGGCTTGATTTTGTAAAAGTGTATTTCCTCAGGTTCTAGATGTTTCTAGAATTTTCTAGACTTGTTCCATTAAATCCCTATGTATCTTAGATATCCTAAACGTATCTAAAAGTAATAAAATATAATAAAATCATAGAAAAATATATAAAATCTAAACTATTTTAAACAATTTTGATGTATGTACTACAGTATCTTGTAATCTCTTTTGGTCAGTTTCCACAGGACAATTTCAGAGTAATGCTGCGCTAGCATTGGCGATTCGATCCTACGCAGAGTCGGTGGCAACCAGCGGTTTCTACTTGGATGTGATCGATGCACAGCTTCTTGCTGAACATCTCGAGAGACGTCTTTTCATCGTTGTGGACCGGGACGCTGATCAGTTGGAGTTCCAGATTGTCGACGATTACTTGGCCACTATGTTGCCGCCAGGCATGCACTTTGCTGACCTAGATCCCGCTGCAGGTGATGAACCAGCTGGAAGTGATTGGTGTTTGCTTTCCTGCAATGCTCTATATGACCCAGTTGGTGTTCACAACCATTGGATTCCTTTGTTGCGCAAGAAGTCTCTTCCGGAATCTATTTGGATTGATCTTACTGCAGGGGCTCAGAGCAAGTTTACTCTCCAACTTGCAGAGGCAGAGTGTTCAGAACTTTCTCTGATAGCTCGCATCGGAGCCATTGAAGAGGGATCTGAAGAGTCGCAAGCTTTGGAGTCCGAGCTAAATTCCATTCACGATTATGTGGAGATGTTACTAGAATGATCAGTTTCAAATATTTTCAACTTATATTTTCAACATTTTTCAACATTTTTCAACATTTTCGACATTTTTTCAACTTTTTTTTAGTTCCTGGGAGCCATATTTGGGGATACTTGGGGTATCTTGGGGTATATGAATCATGGGTATATGATTTTATTTGCTTCGGGGTGATGTTGCAATGATAATGCTCTGTTCCTAGGCTCAAGTCATTCCTCCAGATGGCTTGCAAATTGGAGAAACTTGGTGTTGCTCCGGTCATTGTCCCTTCAGATGGCAACTGCATGGTGTGGTCGTGTTTGGTCATGATGGATGCATCTCATTCTGTTTTTGACAGAAACTACACATCGGATCAGTCTCAGGCAGAACAAGTAGAATTGCGGAGTAGTTTGAAGCAGCTTTGGCTAGATCATCAAAATGATCCTACTTGGCAAGTCTTATTTCACTGCATGAACCCAGAGATTGCCGAGATGGCTACACCACCAAAAAAGGCAAAGAACAACAAGAAGGAATTGGATATCACCCCTCCTAGGCCAGATGACCCAAATCCAAAGAGGGCTCGGGTTGGCGAGTGTAGGCCTGTTCCTTCTTTGGCCCCACCAGAGAAGGAGCCGGTTGAATTGAGACCTCCTTGCTCAAAAGCAGCTCCAACATTTTTGGAGCCTGAGATTCCAGATTTGGCAGAGGCTATAGAGGAGAAATTCGACAAGGACCAGAAGGCCATGGACCTTAGAGACTATTTGGCTGAGGATGAGGGTCCAAACCCAAACTTTGCGAAATCAAGTCATGCCCGTTCCTGCAGGTCAAGACAAATGAGCAAGCACGAAAAGCAGCTTGACAACCTGACCACTTGGTTTGCGCACAAGGGTGTCACCTACCAGCGCTGGCTTTCTGCTCATCGTGACAAGAGAACATTGAAGAAGGCTTGGGCTTGTGATCATCAGGGATGGAAGAAGGTGCTGGAACGTTTGGCTGCAGGCAATGAGTTGACATGCCAGGTTCCTTTGCTTTGATGATTGCAAGACCACAGAATTGTCATTGGGTATGCCTCACCCCAAAGGCTTATGTGGGGATATTGGGATTATACCACCATCATTCCCCAATATTCCCCATATATCCCCAATTATCCCCATATATCCCCTAAGCATCTGACATATACCCATTGGTTGTTTTAGCCATTGTTTCTTCATCCAGGATGGGTAGCCCTTGTAAGGGTTGGGGGTGTGATTTTGTAAGATTTGTTGTGCAACTTTGGGTCAAGGCTTGATTTTGTAATGCCTGATGAGGGCTGATGGGGATTTGTAAAATAATGTAAAATATATATAAACATATATAAACAAATATATACAATATGAATTATTAAACCTTATTAAACAATAGATAACAATAGTATATCATAGTATATCTTTATGATTCTTTATGATTCTTTATGAATCTTTATGATATGTCATTCGCAATGCTTAACTGTGCCATGCTCAGGTTTGTAAATCTGTGTTCGATCGAGCTGATGTGAATTTGGACAAGATAGAGGATGTCTTGTGTGATGATGGTGGCGGTCCCGAAGAAGCGGCTGGGAATACCAAGGAGCAGGAGTTTTTGGGAACAGAGCATTTGATTGCGCCTAAAGTACGTATTGGGAATGATCTGGCACAATGCTTGAAGCTCATTGACAAGCTGGGCCCTGTGAATCAAATTTTCCGGGAAGGTGAGAACAATACCCGCCTCCTTTTCCGATGCAGACTGTGTGTGACGAAACAGCAACCCAAGGGAAAGGTGAACGTTTTGGGACCACCCATCTACGAGAAGATCTTGCATTTCTTAGGCCAGCACATCAGAAGCAGAACCCATCAACAGAAACTTTCGTTTGTCCTGGGTCTTGATGAGAAGAAACGAGCACCCGGGGAACCGGAATTTGAGAATACTGAGCCTGAGCAGGTGAAGGTGAAGAAGACTTGTCAAGGCTACTGTGTGACTGCCCCAGACAGTGGCGGAACATTGTGCCATTACCCAGAGGAGTTCAGACTTTGGCTGACCCACAACAACTTTGCGAGCAAGTTTACCAAGCATGAGTACACCACCAACTTCACTGCAGGACACTGGTATGTGCGCCATCATGAGTGCCTGGAGGATGACATTCAGCCGGGCATGAGCTGTTGTTGGAAGTGTAAAACTCTTGGCGACCCCAAGAAGGTTCAGCGCAACATGTTGCGTTTCATCATCAAGTACCATGCAGCCCATCTCTTGAGCAAGCGCCTGTTTTGTGCAGACGAGGAGGCAAGACTTTATGATGAGATGGTCCTGGAGTCCAACTATGGCAAGCGACATCCTCAGCAGTGGAAAAAAGTGGTAGATTTGAATCCTGCAGAGCTTCAGAACTATGTCCGCAGCAGCTGGATGTGTCTCGCTCCCCAAGACATGACCAGCAACATTCAGCTGTTCATCTCTTCTGTTGTTCAACCTACCTTGCGCGTGAATGCGACTTCCATTGATAGTCAGATGAAATCGCTCTTCTCTGGCTTTGTGAAAGCGCTGGCAAAGCAAAACATGACAGTGTCTTGGTATTTCATGGTGCCATTTACAAAATAAGTCCTTTACAAAATCAAACCACAGAATTGTCATTGGGTATGCCTCACCCCAAAGGCTTATGTGGGGATATTGGGATTATACCACCATCATTCCCCATATATTCCCTAAGCATCTGATATATTCCCATTGGTTGTTTTAGCCCTTGTTTCTTCATCCAGGATGGGTATCCCTTGTAAGGGTTGGGGGTGTGATTTTGTAAGATTTGTTGTGCAACTTTGGGTCAAGGTTTGATTTTGTAATGCCTGATGAGGGCTGATGGGGATTTGTAAAATATTATCAAATTTTATAGATATTTTATATATTTCAAAATATGTTCAGAACAAATTCCTTTTTGATTTGATATGATTTTTTTGGTCAACAAATTTCACCTAAGGAATTGGATCAGGTAAACCTCAAGATCATGGAAGCAGCATGCTTTGGTCGTTTGGACGAAAGCCCGCTGGTGCAGGGCATTCTTGCCCAGACTATAATCTTCTTGGAGAAGCAGGGGCGTGGAGTCGGTATATCTGGTCGTCCGCCCCAGATGACTGAAACGGAGGCACAATTGATCAGCGATGCAGCTCTGACATTGTCAGTAGCAGGCAACAACAAAGTTCTTGCGGCAAAGTTGGGCCAGTCTTTAGGCAAAGCCAAAATCCACTTAGATGACCTTGAGAAGTTCAGCCTGCCAAACCCAGCATTGGCTCTGCTGAGCAGCTCACAGATGTCCCTCAACCTGCAGCTGATCGACCAGAAATTTCCACGCAGCTCAGCTGCTTCTCCAAAACGCCTGATGCTTGGGATCGATCATACTTACTTGATCCGTTCACTTGTCCAGGCAACGATCGGCAACATTCATGGATTGGTTGGTGCTCCATGGAGCCCAGGCAATGAAGCAGATGCATTCATGGCTCTTGGCAACCTACCAGATGGTGCGACAAAGAAGGAGAAGGCATCAATGATGCTGTCGTGCGTTTTGTGGAATCCTAGCAGTGTACATCGAGAAGTCTTTCCCTTGGCAAGCATGCCGATGAGCTTGGCGAGGACAAAGGTGCCAGATGAGACCCAGGTACGGGCTGGAAATCTTGAATCTGGGATGGTTTCTGTATGTTTTCTATTTTTTTGATTTTCTTGTAGGACTAAAATATACTAAAATAATCTAAAATATACATAAATATACTAAGATAATCTAAGATATGGATGCGAGTCAAATTATAAGGTCCGGAACAGGCCCTGGGACCACACACGATCCATACACCCGTTCCATACCTTTGTTCCATACCTCCGTTCCNTCACTTGGAGTCGCACTTGCCCCTACTGAAGGGGGAGGTAGGGGCGCAGCTGACCCTAGGGTAGGGGCGAATGTGACCCGACTTGACTGTAAAACGAACACCGTTGAAAAACATTCCATATATGAGATAGATAGATAGATAGACAGATAGATAGACAGATAGATTGAAAGATAGATAGATTGATAGATAGATAGATAGATAGATTTTACCCCCATATAGATAGATAGATAAATAAATAGATCGCTAGATAGATTTGTATACATATATATATATATATGTGTGTGTGTGTGTGTGTTCCGATCAGCGACTGCTCCGCTCAGGCTGTCCTTGTCGGTGGTGGTCAACCCCCTGGCGGGAGGAGCCCTGGTCCTTGGGGGTGGTGGTTAACCCCCAAGCGGGAGGTGTCTGGAGGAACCCCCACCACCAATTGGCCCAAGCGGGAGGTGTCTGGTCCTTGGGGGTGGTGGTTAACCCCCAGATAGATAGATAGATAGACAGATAGATAGATAGATAGACAGATAGATAGATTGTTGGGGCCATGTTGAGCCTTTGTTGAGCCCATGTTGGGCCATAACCCCCGATTCAACCCGGATAGTATGGGTTTCATGGAGGTCTCTTGGGGGGAAAAATAACCTCCAACAGAAGAACCTTTCTGTTGAGGGTTATTTTTGAGCCATTTTCAGAATCTAGTGGATGACTAGCATTTGACCGTTGGATATTTGTGGAGTTGCTATGCATCAAGCAAAAATATGTTGTAGAGGGACGAAGGCACGGCAAGGTTGAAATGTCCTCCAGCAGCACTTTAGAGGACGTTTGATTTTGTGTTGGTAATGCGGTCATGGTTTGAAGAATCTACTGGATGACTAGCATTTGACCGTTGGATATTTGTGGAGTTGCTATGCATGNAGGACGTTTGATTTTGTGTTGGTAATGCGGTCATGGTTTGAAGAATCTACTGGATGACTAGCATTTGACCGTTGGATATTTGTGGAGTTGCTATGCATGAAGCAAAAATATGTTGCAAAGGGATGAAGGCACGGCAAGGTTGAAATGTCCTCCAGCAGCACTTNTTGACCGTTGGATATTTGTGGAGTTGCTATGCATGAAGCAAAAATATGTTGCAAAGGGATGAAGGCACGGCAAGGTTGAAATGTCCTCCAGCAGCACTTGGGAGGACGTTTGGTTTTGTGTTGGTAATGTGGTCAAGGTTTGGAGGGCTATGTGGGGCCAATGTTGGGCCATATGGGGTCCATGTTGGGCCCATGTTGGACCCATGTTGGACCCTTTGGAGCCATGTTGGGGCCATGTTGGGCCCATGTTGGGACCATGTTGGGGTGATGTTGGGCTTATGTTGGGCCATGTTGGGCCTATGTTGGACCATTTTGGGCCAAGAACCGTAAAACCCACACTCGTTCCATACGTCCGGAACACCGCGGAACGTTCCAGACCCAATTTTGACTCGCAACCATATGCCAAAATTACCCAAAATCTTACAGAATCAAGATGAATCAAGGGCCCCAGGGGTATTTTCCAATAAGTCCTTTACAAAATCAAACCACAGAATTGTCATTGGGTATGCCTCACCCCAAAGGCTTATGTGGGGATATTGGGATTATACCACCATCATTCATATCCCCTAAGCATCTGACATATTCCCATTGGTTGTTTTGCCATTGTTTCTTCATCCAGGATGGGTATCCTTTGTAAGGGTTGGGGGTGTGATTTTGTAAGATTTGTTGTGCAACTTTGGGTCAAGGTTTGATTTTGTAATGCCTGATGAGGGCTGATGGGGACATATGGAGACAATATGGAACAATGAAATAATGAAATCATGTGAATTCCCTGTAATCCCTGGTGATTCCTCTCGACATGTGTAAGGAAATGTTGAAAGTCGTTGGATGCCTGCTGAAGGAGAGCAGCTGGCTCGTCAAGGGCCTGACGTTTGATGCTCATGAATCCCATTGCTTCTTCCGAGAAGCGCTCATGGGACATTTCGAGAGACTGGATCCAGACCAGCTTCAGAGCATACCATGGTTCCAAGATTTGTGCTACAAAGACCTCCCACGGCATGCTCTCCCTCGGTTGCCGATCCGGTTTTGCATGGACCATGGAGAGATTATTTGGCCAATTCAAGGACCTTGCCACTTGGAGACTTAAGAAATCTTTAGAATACTTTATAATATTTTATATAGATATTTTACATATGCTTACATTATTTTACATATTTTTACATTATATTAGCATATATTATATATTATTATACTATATTATCATATATTAGCATAATTTGGCATATATGACATTACATTATCTTATATTATCTTATATTACCATATTTTATATTTTTATATTTTACATATTTTTTTGTTTTTTTTGCCTGTTAGTTTATGGCTGTTTGTGGAGTCTCTTTGGGTCTCTTTGAATTTTACAACCATTTTGAGGGGCATTCAATTGAAGCCTGTCCGGTGGCTGATCTCCCCTTTCTTAGGTCATGGAACAAAAAATTGCGCCGGGCAGCTGGTATCACCGGTTCGGAATTTGCTTTTCGGAGCTTACTTCTGTGATTCAACGGGATCTCGTTCATTGGGACTTCCACCCACAGCATATGTCAGAAGCGAGCCAATGAGTGACTCATTGCACTGCACGCTGTGGAACCCCTATTATTGTGTGAAATTTCCAGTCCCTGGGTTGATCAGGCCATGATTTTGTAAGGTATTTTATGGTTTTAAAATGTTTTAAATGTGTTTTAAAGATATTTTAAGCACCTGGTTTGATTTTGTAAAGAGCTGTTGTGGAATGGGAATTGTTCTCCTTCTTCCCAGGACATTTCCAATGATCTGGCGATTGTGCCGTGGAATTGCAGGGGATTCCTTCTCCTGAATCTCAGCGTGGCAATGGCATCCGTAGCCAAGCAATGTTATGGTCATGGTGTTTTATGATGTTTTATGACAATTGTTTTGCCTTTTCCTCAGGATTTTTGACAATTTTTGATTGTTGTTTCTCCTGTTTTACTCAAGCTGCACTTGGCCTGCAGAATCCCCCAATTTCAGCATTGATTGTTATTTTCCCTTTCTCTCCTGATTTTCAAAAGCTGCAGGCACCTCTCACTCACAGATCCATGGATGTTACAGACAGATGCCAAAATGCCATGACAGCATTTTGCATGCTGGACTTGTTTCGGCTAGTGGCCGACAAAGAGGCATTCAAACGTGGAGTTCCAAGGGGATCATTGTTCTTGTCACACCAGACACTGAGAAATCTTCAGTGCGTGGCATTGTCCGGAATCATTGTCGCAGCTTCCCCAGATCGTCAAGGAGATGCATGGCGATATGGACACCATCGCTTGTCGGAGTTGCCAGTGGAAGAACACTTCGGTGTTTTGCGCATGCAGTCGGCAAGCGCACAACTCACGACACGAGGTTTTTGGGTTGCTGAAGCGCGGGAAATGCTTCGCCAAAGATCATGCTCAAAGAATGGTTCAAAGCCTGTGGAGCATACGGCAACTATGCTCTCTGCTGCAGACTTCTACGAGTGCTCCTGCAGAGCGTTGCGCTCTGCTTTGCGGCTTGTGGGACACTGTGCCAACGTGTCTGTGTCTTGGTGGATATTTGGTTTCCCCCCAAGAATCAATATGGATTAATAATAGTTAATATTTTTGTTTGTCCCCACTACATAATATTACAATATATTACACTATATTATATACATGTTTCTACAACATCCCACAACCCTTTTTGATCCTGATTGCTGCAGGTAGAATCCCTTGAAACCTTATACCGGGAGTGGTGTGAGAGTGGGCAATTCAGTGCAAACCTTGAGCCTTTTGAGCCATATGATCCAGATGAGCTCCAGGGTGAAGACGGTGAAACCCATCACACACCACAAGAAGATGGAGCAGCAGAGCATCGCAATCTTTTGAACCAGATCAGAGATGAAACCATCATGATGAATGAAGATGTTCCAGACCAAGAAGGAGACCTGCTTGCCTTTGAATTGAGACATGTTCCCGATGCCGAAACATTGAGGGAAGCCATGAGTAGTCGTCCCGATCCTCTGGTGGCAGAGACGCCTGATGCAGCCAAAAAGACCAACAATCCCAAGACTCTTCATGCTGCTCTATGCTTCCTCAGTCCTTCAGCTCCAGACACAGAAGTCTTTGACCAGCTGTGGCGATTGACAATGTATCTTCGGTACTGGCATGGGGGTCCTGACCGACATTGGATTCCCAATCCTCGTTCGTGTCGGAAAACCTCTTCTCGGCTCAACTGGTATCAGCAACTTGTCGAAAGATGTTGAAAGATACAACATGGGTCAGGGTTTGATTTTGTAAACCCAGTGGCAGATGTGTTTTGTCTTTTTCCCTAGGGGTCTTGATTTTGTAAGAGTATGTAAGGGCAATGGTTTGATTTTGTAAGCCCCAGATCATCCCAAATCCTGTTTGATGTTCCTTGTAGCTTGACTTGGGGCAATTTGGGGCAGGTACAACGAACACAAGCTCAAGGAAGCTCGCATGGAGGAGGAGACAGATTTGTACCGTCAGCGCACGGGTCGCTTGGACAAGTGGAGGGAGGCTGCACGTGCGGCGTTGGAGAAGCAAGGGAATGGCGACCTCCCAGATTCAATTCAGATTTTTGGTGAAAGAGTTAGACTTTTGCTCTGTTTTTTTTTGAATATTTTTTTATTTTTTTTTAAGTTTTTTTTGGGTAGGGGGGTAATGCTTCCACCTTTTGACTTTTTCAAGATCAAAGAAAAACATTTTAAAAAAAAAGAATAAACGATAATAAAAGTATTTTTCATATGTTTCCCGGTGTTTGCTTTCCACTCAGGACTGGCCAAGTGGTTCTGGCAATGATTCCGAAGAAGCATGCGACCTGCTCGACACGGAATTTGCTGGTGTGCTACGTCACATCGATTTGGATCTCGCCTAGGAAACCGAAACTTGCCACCTCCAAAGTCTCAATGAACTATGTGGCTGCTGTACGCGTTCTGGAGATGACCTTCCAGAAGACTTCCAAACTGTGGGCCGCAGATTCAGCTTCGATAGCATGGGTGCTTGAGCCTACTGCTGTTGCTGCCATTTTGGATGTTGACCATGTGCTTGAAAATGAGAACAGCCTTCGTGTTGTGCTTTCCTCTGCCTGCAATGAATTGCTGGACAAGGGGGAGGAGTTGGAGAAAACATGGCCCTCCAGTGAAACCGGTGAAGGGGGCAAGAAAAAAGCATCAGGCCTGTACGTCACACGTCCCAGAAAAGCACGGAAAAAGACTGTGAGGAAAAAGAAAAATGAAAAGGGTCAAAAAGGGAATTCCAAAAAGGGCAAAGGTGAAAAGGAAAAAGCAGGTGAAGAGAATGAAGAAGCAAGTGAAGAGAATGAAGAAGCAGGTGAAGAGAATGAAAAATCAGATACGGAGAAACCAGAAGAGAAGTCAGATGGTGAGAAACCAGCCCCATCCAAGTTTTCAAAATTGAAAAAGGCAAAGAAACCAACCGAACTTCCAGAATTTGCTGCTTCCAACATCTTGAAGACTGGCACTGGCATGAAACTCATTGAAGAGTACATGAGCAAGCTCAAAGCGAAGGATGAGGAAGCCTTTCCTGCTAGCCACCTGTTCTGCCAGGGCACTGACATTTGCAAGCTGAACCTGCCAAAGGTCTACGGGAAGGAGTGGTGCAAGATCCGGGGTTCGGCTTTTGAGTACTTCAAGGAACTGACTTCTGGCTGCTCCATATTTTTTTTAATGTTTTTGTTTCGTTTTTTCTTTGATTTTTCTTGTGTTTTCTCAGCTTAAAGATGTTTCAAGACGATTCACGGGTTTGATTTTGTAACACCATCCTTCTCTCCAAACTCAAAGGGTTTGATTTTGTAATCACAGCCTCTTGGCATGCTGAGGTTTTCCAAATCAGTCGGCGCCAAATGGGGGAGGTCAGTATATGCATGCTTAGTTCGAATTATGGATGCCCTCTCATCCTCACCTCCTGATCGGAAATCCTGGCTCCGATTGGTGAAGAGCATTTGTGAGAGCGGAATTCTTGAGCATGGAGAGGAAGCCGCCTCGGCCTCTGTAAAGTAAATGGCCTGTTCCGGCAACCGTACAGACAGTAGCTTCAGCACAGCAATCGTGTTTCATGATCTTGGCTGTTTGCATGAATGCATGCGAACGAAAGGGTGGCCACTGTTACCTCCTGTGGGATACAGTGGTGGGGTCTGGTGCATGCCCAACATGTGGCAATCTAGGTCAGAAACATGACAGGAAGCTTCTCAAAAGTGGTGGCTTTTGTCAGATGTCAGCAACTTATAGGAGGTCACTGGTGATCTGAGCAAGGCACCTAGCTATCAGAAACATTAAGAATCTAGTAGAAGGATGTAGAATGATGTAGAGTGATGTAGAAAGAAGATGAAAAAAATGAAAAAATAGAAAGATGTCAAAAGATGTCAAAAGAATACAGTAGAATTGCATAGAATCTGCCAAGGTGTAAGTTGCTCAGGTAAAACTCAGTGATGGAGATGGATGCAGCTGGGATCGGTGGTACGATGATGAAAAATGGTGGGAAGGCTGCTGCTGAAGTGGGATCCCCCAATATTAGTACAGAATCATGGGCTAAA
Organism: Symbiodinium sp. clade C Y103; assembly: GCA_003297045.1. Lineage (NCBI taxonomy): Eukaryota > Dinophyceae > Suessiales > Symbiodiniaceae > Cladocopium > Cladocopium sp. clade C. Next base: position 125,553 of record BGPT01000201.1, read on the forward strand.
CCCTCAAGACATCCCAAAACCAAAACAAATGGTATAAAATAAGGACCCATTATAAATTCAGGTCTATGGGTTATGGGACTAGACATGGACAACCTATGATCTACAAAATCAAGGGACCAGACCAAAAAACAGTAAAATTAGTACAGAATGGGGACCCAGTACAAAATCAACAAGGGTGTTTTGGTGCTAATCTGTCACTTGTTGATGATGTTTTCATGTTTTTTTGAGGTTTTTTGGGAAGAATATGTGCCTACCAAGTAGACCTCTTGGATTGATTCTGTAATGATTTTGGTGCTAAAAAGGGTCAGGCCCTTTGATTTTGTAAGGGGAGGAACCCCCCCTGGGGGTCAGGACCCAGCATTGTACTTACAGAATCAGGCGGTCCAACCCTACCACTGAACTTTAAGGAGGATGTTTTAATAGGAAAATCACCAGCCCCAAAATGAAGAAAATCTGCTGACAATTCCCGAAGCGTCGAACCTACGTCGGTAAGGTTATGCTAAATGCTCCAGCAGCTGCAAAACACAATAGTATTACGCACGCAGCCGTGGCGCCAAGGAACCTTGATGCAGCCATTACAATGCGATTCACAAACACTGAATTGCAAAACACAATAGAACTACGCACATCGCTACCAGCAATTGTAGCTCCAAAACCGGATCTCGACGCCAAAGCCAAAAGCACACTGCCAGACCGCAAGGAGGAACCGATTCGACGTTGAAACGATCGCACCCGCAACCGCCGCGCACACGAGCTACCCTTCATCGCCGCCGGAAGCCNGCATCCTCCCAGAAACATGTGCCATGTAACATGCATGCAGCCATTACAATGCGTTTTGCAACATCCCATTGCCAACCCGCATCTCTCTACGCACACAGCAACACAACATGCAACATGCATGCTGCCATTCCAATGCGATCTGCAACCAGAGATTACTAAACACACTCTA
>BGPT01000201.1:127471-144552 GCA_003297045.1 Symbiodinium sp. clade C Y103
GTGAATTGCTAATCAAGTGAATTGCTAATCAAGTGAATTGCTAATCAAGTGAATTTCATTCGTAACTCGGAAGATTGCTTCCCAACTTCCTTTGATCATATATCAACATATATCCCCAAAATGGCATTGGTACCAAAAGTGACCAGAATTTCCAGTGGTTTTTTGGACCCTTCGATTTTGACCCATTTCCTCCTGGTTGCCTCAGGTGAAACAGCACGTTCTCTCCATCAACGCTCGGCAGCTTCGGGAGCTGGACCGAAACATCGGGGAGGCCCCGAGAGATGGGGATGCGTGGCTGGACAGGTTGATATGATATATGAATAGCAGATATTAACACATATATAGATTATTCTGTACAACATATCACGAAATCATATTTATGACATGTATGTATATATTTGTATATATATATATATGTATAAACAGGTTTATGTGTGCATATACACATATATATATACACATGTTATATGTATGTATAGGAGTTTTTTGCTTTGAACGTGTGCATTTGCACCTGTGAGAATAAAGACGCGAGATCACAGAAGTATGAATAAAGGCGTGCATAGAATGGATGATGGATGGGTGGCTATGCGTAATCAGGTAGTTAGATGTAGTTAGATGTAGTTAGATGTAGTTAGATGTAGTTAGATGTAGTTAGATGTAGTTAGATGTAGTTAGATGTAGTTCGATGTAGTTCGATGTAGTTCGATGTAGTTCGATGTAGTTAGATGTAGTTAGATGTAGTTAGATGTAGTTAGATGTAGTTAGATGTAGTTAGATGTAGTTAGATGTAGTTAGATGTAGTTAGATGTAGTTAGATAGATCTATGACATGTGCACACACGCTCAATGTGACATGTACATGACATTTGTATCAATACGAGCGCGAGAATTGCTGCATGTTTCCTAGATCACATTCACTGAAGACACCAACCCTCACCAACTTCAAGAGAAATTTTACCATCTATTAACTTCACATAGCTATGGACAAGGGCCCATTTACTTCGATTTATCCATTGAAACATGGTGATTTTGCAGAGTTATGTTAAAGTTGCCGGAGGGTATATTCCATTGAATCCCAATAAGTCACCATAAACCCTAGTGAATCCCATTAAGGCCCATTAAATTCCATGGATTTTCCATAGCAAAGTGCCACAACTTGCCCAGTGGCTCGTGCTGTCGAGGCCATCCCGGAGAATTACAAAGCTGCGTCGAGCGCTCGGTGCTGCGATTTCACACAGGGCATACGCACACGCAGCGTAAAGACATGAGTATAAGGAGACTTATATCTACACACACATTTCATACATGGTATAGTACACACACACACAGATAGTGCACGCACACATGCACACGCACACGCACACACACACACACATATACAATCATAACACAGCCATATGGACAATCTGCACTTTATACCATTCTTGGATGTTGATCTTTCCTATCGGCATATCAACATTGAGGCTACGGGGCACCTTGGGGAGCACAGGCATTTCCAGCAATGGCGCTGGGCGAGGCCGTTGTCCGTGAGATTCCCGTGATATTTGATGATCATTGGTGATATTTGGATATCTGGTGATAGTTCATTTTGCTACCTCCCCTGCCATATCTTGATGATATCTTGATGATATCTCGGTATATCTTGGTACATCTTGGTATAACTTATGATATTAACCCATTTGGATATTTCGTTGGTAGATCTTCCAGTTTTTTCTTGCTGAACTTCGCGCCATTTCTTCACGATTCCGTAGGCTACCCGGCGGCCCATGAGGCGGCTTCGCAGCGGCCAGGCTGGGGTAATTCACCAACCTAGCGAACTGGAAAAATCACCATCTTCAATGGGTAAATCAGCTATAAATCATCTATAAATGGGCCATTTTCAATAGCTATGTTAAATAACCAGAGAGTAGTGCCATCCCCATACGGGAGAATGATGATAAACACATGGGAAATATGGGAAACATATGTGAATTTGGTGTGATATGTTTCCCATATTCTAATCTTAAATTAAACACCACCTTTGAAACCATGGTTTCAATAGGGCATGGTCCACATCATTGGGACCGTAGAATTGGGGTGTTTATATAATATTAACGGGGGATGGGATTATAGCCTAGAATATCCACCATTTAAACCGTGTGTCAAGAACCCCCGCAGATCTGTTGTTACCCTCTGGTAAGTGTAATTCAATATAGATATGGAAACCACAGCCAATTTTAGATAATTTACTTACTAAGATGGTGATTTTCCATAGCTATGTTTGAATACCAGAGGGGATTCTCTTCATATTTGTCTATTCAGCCATGTCTTGCAGGGTGCCAGGGTGACATGTCTCACCATGTCTCCATAACCATCTCATTAATAAAGGCATTGGAATGGTTTAAGGGAAAATTTACAGGAAACCATGGATGTTCCGATTTTCCCATCAAATATAGAAGTTTCCTGTAAATTTTCCCATTAACCAATCCAATGATACTTGGGCTTCAGTGCAGATGTGGCACTCTCACTTTGCATTGCCGAAAGTTGCCATCAGATCCTGGGTATCGCTGACACGTGAGCCAATCCAGATTTTAAGATGGAATCCCGAGGGTTATTCATGTCGCATCCTTTACTAAAAGTTATTCTTCCCGATACAATTTTGGATGTGCCAGCACCTACTGGACCATCGGAATGGAGTGATCAACATCCAGCTAATTTCGCGTAAACTGCAGGATGCCAGGGACTCATACCCAAGCAACTTTCCCTGCCAAACGCATTACATGTGACTGGTGGGCCTGGCATTCCGTTTCTTCAGCTTCCGGAGGCAATGCAAATGGTGAACCAGCTCCAGTGAGGCAGACCTTCTACTAGCCCTGCGGCCAAAGATGCCAAAGTGTCAAAGTATCCAAAGAGGCGCTGTGTGGCCTGAACGCAGCTGTGGCTGCTGCAAAAAGAGGTTGATTTCTGCATTGGGCGGATTTATTGCAGATTCAATACAGGTTTTGGAGTGGGCGTGCAGTAGCACATCCAATGGGGAAGAGACTTTGACCTGGCAGCACGGCACTGTTTGGAACCCTTTTTGATACGTGGAGCTGGAATGCAGTGGGTTGGTGGGTTCCAGATTGATTGTTGGCTCAGTTTACTGAATCCCGACTATCCGACTATTCTTGGTGGATCACGTCCCCAACTATCACAGTGTTCGTTCGTGGGTTCCATCCCAGATTATCTCCCCATGATCTTGGTCAGTTCCATCCCAGAAAAGCTTAGGTGTACCGTCTGGCAATGGGTTTCCATGTGGGCCAATTTCTATCCATTTCCGATGGCGAAATCATCCTGTCACCCATCCATAGGTGATTTTCTCATTCCAAGCATTGGTCGAAGGGACAAATTTACAGGAAACTCCAGTATTTGGTGGTAAACTTTGCAAAAAAAGAAAACGTAGATGTTCCCTAACAGATCTGGTAGCTATTCCTCAAATCAATCCATTGAAAATCCAACAAATCCTGCGGATATTCCTTAAAATCAATCGACCCATGGACATTTCGGTGCTTCGAACCGCCCAGCGGTCCTGAGGCAGGACTCCTCTCGGCATCAGATGTCGAACAGGAGATGCGGCAGTGCGGCGTTGGCGCGCTGATGGAGGTCTGGAAACTGCCGGCGACCAGGGGAATGGCTGGTGATTTCATGAATTGCTTGGAGCCAACTTCCTTTTTCGGCGATTCTTGGCAATTCTGTTTTGTCCCACTCTTTTTGTCTCAATTTGATGTGGTTTAGGCTTTTTGCAGAGTTGTGTCAGGCCATTTTTGGACAAAGTCTTTGTCAGCTGTCAGGCTGGTGCTATCTCTGAGTCACGTTCAGTGCAGATGGCCAGATCCTTGGACGCCCACAAAGGTTCTGCGGAGATGATGGCGGCACAAGCACTTTTCGAGCCTCGGGGCCTGGGCGAGTGCTATCAGTTTGGCTTAAGAAGTACCTTCTGAACTGCCACCCAACACCCTGAAGTTGTAGGGCCGCACTGCTACTGTCCATGCTTCAGGGTCTTGGCCTGTGCCATAGTCAGGACTGCATATGTTGAACAGGAATGGCGTTCATGTAGGTGCCACTGCAGGCGATGTCTTTTTTTTCCATCCGACCTGGGATGGTGATGAGGTTGCAGCCGCGAAGCAGTCAGCTGCCGCCTTTGTCAAGGCCGACTCGGCAATGGTCACCATGAAACACCTCTAGGTGCGATGCGGTAAGCCCAATATACAAACCATGCTCAATATGACCACAAGTGGTCGGTATAGTTCATATTATTCACTATATTATAGTACATGATAAATTATAACCATAAATTATAAATCCTAAATGTTCAATTTATGGCATGAGGTTTGCTAAATAAACCCACATGGGTTTGTCTGAAAATAGGGCACCCCAAATTTTGATGGTCAATAAATGTATTTCCCTGTAAAATTGCGAGTTGATGGGTGTCTACCAAATGTTCAGTCACACCCAACATATCCTAAAATCATATTGGTGGCTACATATCACATCATATCCACATTCTGGTTGATTGCACATCCACATTTTAGCCGGTCCATCCCATGAATTTCCAAGTTGTTGATGGTGAAACCATGTAAAACCGCCGTTTTTTCCCATGGACATCTCCAAAATTGCTGATGACATATGCCATTTCCCGCCCTATGGCCCCATGAGACTCTCATCTCAACGCGCAGAGGCCGAACGCTTGGCCAATGGCACCAACGGCCGGCAGCTCGAAAGGAGCTCTAGGGCCCAAAGTCCAGGCCGCGCCGAGAGGGTAAGGAATACAGTGGGATGATAATTTGGGATATCTATCTATCTATCTATCTATCTATCTATCTATCTATCTATCTATCTATCTATCTATCAACTGCATACACACAGATATATAATGCTCTATATATAATTATGATATAGTAAGAATAAATAGATATATTTATATATACATAGGTATATATCTACATATGAATAACCAACAAGAGTGTGTCTTAAAATGGGATGTACATATAAAATTGCGATTTTTTACGGGGAAAGTGAGATTTTGAATCGGTGATTTGGGGTATACCCCATCCCAAATAATCCAAAATCATCCAAAAGATCATATTGTCATAGAATGCATACATTTTCTGCTAAATCAAGGTCCGCAAATTACGTCCTCATCAATAGGTATTGAAAGGCTGTGCAGGGGGAAATGCGCTAGAATGGACACGACAAGTGATGAAGATTGGGTAAATGAAATCCAACATCTCGACTATTTAATTGCGTCTCAAAGTATGACCCAAAACTCCCGGTCCCCTATGGTCTATCATCACTTTTCCCATGGAACAACAGAACTTGTAATTTTGGGGTACCCTATTCGGGGAGAACCCATCTCAACTACAGTAGCTCTTGCTAGATTTTGTGGGATGTGATTTGTCGCAGCTGGAGCAGGTGGCGCTTACAGACAGCCAACGCGGGCGTCAACACCGACTCCCACTGGTTTCCCAGGCTGTTGACATATGATTTTGACTGCGATTCTTGAAGGCGTTTGAATGGCACAGCATTGGTTTTAACCATCTTAAAACCCGAGTGAAGGAGGGTATTTCTAAATACTAAAAGTGACTAAACATATTCGGATATCCGGGATACTCAAAGATACTTCAGATGGCTGTTAAGATGATCTCAAGTGCTCCAAACGAAAGGCTTGTTTCATGCACCATTTTGTCGCCATAGCCGGGTGGGAGTGCTTCCTTGCACTGTTTTGCCAGGCCCAGCAAGTGACAACCTGCGTGTTGCCGGCCCGGAGCGCGTTCACTCCTCAGTGCTTGCCGCTGCTTGTGGGATCAATCAGCTTGAGGAATAGTTTGTTTTAGCAGTAGCTAGGGATATATGCCACCCATATTTGAATATGATATTTATAAATATAATACTATACATATACATTATTACATCTATGATCATCTATATATCTCCAACCAAATACATATACATATACATATACATTGTACTCTCTCACTCTAGGTAGTCTAAACATATATGTTGATGACACATGCACACCTTCTTGCAGGTTATCGGACTAAGCGTAGACATGGAAAGCTTTTGGATCAAAGAGACGAAGAGGATCAGTGAGGTTTGAGAGATGCGCAGCAGAGTCGCAGCGGCAGGTAGTGACAGCCAGCAGCTTTCGCCTGACTCGATGCATCTTTTTGCTCTTGGTGAAACGTGAGGAGATTGGGAACGACAGTGCGCTATCCACCATCACGTGGGAATTGTAGCAATCATCATCTTGGTTGCTTAGATTCTATTGGTCAACCCCTTTTCCAATCCTTTCGCGTTTTACCCATTGCCCCATTTTCACAATTTCTGGACCCCTAAATCCATGTTCTGAAAACAGGGTAGCCCCAAATCCCATGATTTAATCATCATTTTCCCCATTATTTGATGTAAATTTGGGGTGACTTCCCAATTTTCAGGCACCAAACCCAGGTAATAGGCATTAATTTGCGCCCAGTTGGGCGCCACGGTTGGTGGCCGCGCCATGACTTTGACGCAGCTGACGCGGCTGACGCGGCTTCGGCGCTATTTCGCCGGAAGAGGTGTAGCCCGCGACGCTTGGCTGAGAAGCGGAAAGATGGGATGTATGGGTGGGTCTGAAAATAGGGCCGTAGGGCCACAGGGGATACCCCAACAATTGCTATGGGGAAGCACAATGATAAACCAGAGGATTTAGAGGTACCCTATTTTCAGACAAACCCAGGTATGCCAAAGAATGCGGTAAACTGGATAATGTGGGAAACCCAAGAATACACCCACCCATTATGGTATATAGAACCCCTTTATGGTGTCCTTGGGGATGGTCTATCATTGGGTTAGGTTTACCCCAACATTACCATAAATAGATGTTACATATCATCGCCGAAATTGTAGGTTTATTTTTAGGTTTACCACATTATGCATAGGATGATTTTTTCACATATCTGTATCATGATTGACGGTCCAACAGCTGAGAAACCCATTGCCAAAATCTCAAGAAACATTGGAACATCGTCCCTGATGGGAAGGTAGGCATATTTGTATCATTTTATATCTATCGCTATCGCTGGGTTGGCTAGAAGGAACATGCGCAGGACACAGTGTTTGAACCATCAACACGATGGTGTTTCCTGTAAATGTCCTATTAGACTAATTTCCGAGTGCAACTTGGACTCCATTATCATCCTGCAGTAGATCAAATACTCCCTGAGTATGATATGAACAGATGAAGCAAAAACGCTCTCTGGCCCCGGGATGCAAATACGCCAAGAATGTGCCAGACTTGAAACATCATAATGCTGATATTTTGCATATAAATATTGGATGCATGTGCCCACATACACACATATGCGTAAACGAACAATATAAATAACACACACACACAGAGATACACACATACATACACACGCACACGCACACACACACACACATATACACGTATATATACATATTTATACATATGCACGATGTGGAAGAATGTGTATATATTGATGATATACGTATAAATGTATCGGCGTAGTGTTTTACATTCCTCGGCTTTTGAGGCAATTTTGAAGATATTTGTAGGCTTGAATGCCACCCTATCCTGTCCTATCACACCCCGAATCCTAAAGGTTTGAGGCCCTCTTTCCAGATTATTGAACGGCTCAAAACACTGAATAATTACTTTGCTAGACTATGCTTACTCGCATGCATTCACATGTACTTATAGATAAACGGGTATGTGTGTATATATATATATATATTTGTATACATATGGGTATATATCCATATGTGTATACATCCATAAATGTTTTTTTTTTTTTTTTAAATAGATATTTCAACATATTTGGATACACACATGATCAAACTCGAATTGCCTGTGTTGGTTCCCCACTGCAAGCTCTCCATCAGCTCAGGCTGCTGCGAGGGCATCCTGCTGCTGGGCTTGGGTTTCAATATGTTTCTACCTCCAATGATGATCCCACCAAGCATTGATACTTTTTAGGTAATTCATTTCAGCCAAAAACACACCCAGCGATGGATGTCCTCAATTAGATTGGTATTTTCTGCAAATCACCCTCTACTTCTCCTGCTGCCCGGGTACTGGATCCCAAGGCATCTTGTGGCAGGCCTGTCGTCGCCGGGCCCGAGTGCGCAAGGCCCTGCGCATCGCGTCCCCTCTCCGAGGCAGTGGGGTGAAGCAAGCCTTGCCGCGATGGATGGGACAGGAGACGGTGGGGCAATCGGGGGCCGGGGGAAGATGACTGGACCCATACGGGGCACAACTGTGCTGATATATATTTGTATATATATATATATTTCATGATGCAACATGTCTAGAAAGATCTGGAAGGTCACAACATTCCCTTTTTTGGGGAGGGGCAGAGAATTTAAAGATTTCAAAAGTGTCCAAAGGCACACGCCTCCCAGGAGCTCGGCGAGCCCCAAGGCTGGCGGGGCCACTGCCCCTGCTGCAAGCGACCCCTGACGCTGGAGCTGGCGGAGCCATGGGCCGCCTTCCAACCGCTGCCGGCAGCGAAGGGGCGCTTCGCGTATGTCATCAACCTGTCTCTTCGTATGAAAAAAAACGTGGAAAACCATGGTGGTTTACTTGGATCCTGGGGAAAAAAAGATGAAAACACCGGGATGGGGCGGAGGTAGAATGCTAGCATGTTGTTTTCTTACCGTTGCTCTGTTGGACTGCATCAGTTTTTCCCATTTTTGTGGGGATAAACACTTGCTATTGGTTGTGGGGAGTGTGCAACCAAAGGTGCTCCCCATGGCCCAGCAGAGCCTAGAACTGCGATGTCTTAGTGGACCATCCGGATTTTCAAGGAACAACCTATTTGCAAATCCAGTGTTTTGTCTTCCATTGCCACCTGACCATTGATTTTATGGGATCTTTTCCAGACTTTGCAGATGGGAAATGTCATACAGCAACCCAACCGGGAAGAGAAACCCATTTTCCCCTGAAAACAGCAATTTGGTAATCTAACATGGCTTGCTGGAATATCCACCGTTTAGATGATTTTCCCAACTATGCCCCTTCATTCTTTGGGGGATTTTCCAGCTGGGGGATTTTCCAGCCAGATATGTTTGATTACCAAAGGATACTTGAGCATTATATATTATGATTACATGTATGTATATATATATATATACCGTATATATATATATATATCCCTATTATATGATCCATTATTAACCAATCACTAACCCATCATTGGCCCATGATTTAGCCCATTATTAACCAACCCAGGTGGGGCTCCTCCAGCGAATACGTCCTGGGCGCTTTGGTCCTCGGCCACTCCATCCGCCGCAGCGGCAGTTCTCACGCGCGCGTGTGCCTCTGCGCGGAGGACGTGCCGGAGGCGTTCGTCCAACTGCTGGCTGAGATTTGGGAGTGCCGAAGGGTTACAGAGACCTGGGAAATGGCATGGAAAATGGGGAGTGGGTTCTTAAGTCATTTATGGGATTCTTCAAGTCACCATGGGTTTCAATACTAAAATGGTTTAATGACTTGGATGATTTGGGGATTCCACCATGACTTAGGAACACCCCATATGGGTTTGTACCTAAATCCATTGGTTCTAAATATCATTACCCATGATTTGTACGCACACACACACAATATATATATATATATATATACATGCATATATGGCTATATTGGGAGTATACCGCATACCCCATTCTCAGACACACCCATATAGAGAAAGATGGGGGTTGCATGGGGGTATGGATGAAAATATATGAGCATAGTGGATTTAGGCAACGAACATCAATGAACATTGGGATTGAGATAGAATTTCTACCAACTGGGCAGAGGCCGCGTAATTTTTTTCTGCATTTTGCCAGCAGAACATGGGAATGGAAGAGGATTTAACCAAGGGGTGTCAACATCTATCAGCCAGCTAGAACTGGTTGTTGGATATTGTTGGCGCATTTTTTGGGAACAGACATTTTCCATCCCCCAAACATGGGATCATGATGATGATGATGATGATGATGATGATGATGATGATGATCCCAGTTGACTATACATCTATTTACATTTATTGCATTTGTCAGTCCATGATGGGTGCCTCAGACGAGGATATCAAGGCTGTGGCCGCACTGGGGAAGTACAGCCAAGAGCACCGCTTCGCACGTGTTTTTACGAAGCTACGAGGAATGGAACTGGTGGATTTTGAAAAGATCTTGATGCTGGACATCGATTTGCTCGTGCACCCGGGCTGAAATACTTTAACTATGTGTCCCTGCTTATAAGAATGACATATTCTTGGGTTGATTCGACATGATTCTGAAGGACATTTTACCACACCTACCAGGGGCACCTCGAAAATACATCCCGAAGTGGTCTGGCTTTGGGGGGTTTCCGCGATGCCGCCTCAAGGGGACGCCTTTGCTGCCCAGGCGAAAAAACATTGATGAGCTGTTTGAACTCCAAGCTCCAGCCGCCATGAGAAGGGGAGCGGCCGGTTGGCTCAAGACCGGAGATGCCATAGATGGTCGTGCTTTCTTCATGGGGCACGATGACAGCCGTTGGTCTTGGGGCCAAGGAACAGGCACGCCTGACGAGATTGAACTTGTATGAACTGGTAGTTTGGGTTTGGCAATGTGCTTCCTTGATCTTCTTTGCTTATTTTTGGAGCATCACAAATCACAACATCAAGCAGTCTTGGTAGATCTCAGAAAGCAAGCGGAGCGGCAGAGCTGGATAATTTTTGCAGTACTTCTGACATCTGACCATGTTTGGTGGAGGTATCAATGCAGGTGTCATGCTCCTCCAGCCCAACCAGCATGTGTTTAATGAGATGGTGGCAGAGCTATCTGAACCGAACCATCCGGAACATTGCAATGGAAACGGGCCGGAGCAGGAGACCAGTGGTTGGAGAGAAGTCAAGATTTGGCAGATGGGTTCTCATATTCCTCCTGTTCCGTCATTTTCCAATCCTTTCCTCTTTTTTTAAGGGGTTCAAAGACCTCGTTTTGGCAGGGAACCAACTCACTCGTGGTTAATTACTGTAACCCTCTGGAAGGTGATGCATAGGAAGGGAAATACAGTCAGATTTGCTGGATCAGGATTACCTGAGCAGATACTGGGCAGACTCACCTTGGAAGCATATCGGCGTGGAATACAACTTCCAGATCCATCACTTCTTCAATTGTCTGCATCCTGACAAGGCCAGGGGTTTCGGTAACTTTGCTTCCGTGAAAAGGGAAGAATATATGGTTGAATTGGAACGACGTCGCGACAGCACTGAAAATGATGGTTAGGATTTGGCGAGCCATCCCAAAATGACCTTATTTTATAATTATATAGTTACATCTCATTGTCTTGTTTGACGTTCCTGGGAGGAACGGGAGTTGTGAAGCAGATTGCAGCCATCAAAGTCAGCGCAGGTCGATAGCTCCAAACGGGTGGCTTTGGCGCAGGCAGGTTTGGGGCTGAAACTGGGGAGGTGCCTGAATCTATCGGAATTTCAACGGGGAAAGTTATGGATTTAATAGGAATTTAATGATGGCCCAACTAGCCCAAAAGCCTAGTCATGGGACCCTGCAGGCTGACAAAGTGAAAGTGGTGCACTTTTCCGGCGAAGTCAAGTCCTCAGAATGACGAAAACAGACAAAGGGTTTCAATGTGTGGCTGGAGGAGAACTAGTGAACTTTTGCTGGTATTGATTCTAATTGGTAGTTTCCAATATTTTGGGAATTTTCCATCCCTGAAAATGGGATAGAATCTTTCCCAATCGGGCAGAGGTGGCGTGGACATTTTCTGCATTTTGCAAGCAGAACATGGGTGAATGCAAGAGGACTTAACCAAGGAGTACATCTTATTAGACAGCTACAACTAGTTGTTGGATATTGTTGGTGCATTTCTTGGGAACACACATTTTCCATCCCCCAGACATGGGATGATGATGATGATGATGATGATGATGATGATGATGATGATGATGATGATGATGATCATGATGATGATGATGATGATGATCATGATTATGTTTCCTAGTATCATCATCATTTTGCATATTCATCATTTTTGTCATTATCATCTATTATTGTTATTATTGATGTTGTTTTTCTAATGAATCAGTATTATTACTACTTCCAACTCTTTAGTTTCCAATTTTCAATCCTTTTGCTTCTTGCTGGCGGCTCCAGGATGGCGCCAAGCCTTGGCGTAGAATCTTGGATGAGCAGCTGAAGCTTTGGCCGGACGCCTGACTCGGAATGACGAAGGGGGCCCCGGAAACCATGGGAGTCCTTAGGAAAATCCAAGGGTTATATATCATTTCTATTTTTTTTAAACAATGATGACTTGAAAAAGAACGTACCTCCGATTTTTGAACCAAAAAATCGTCAGGAGTTGTGGAAGTGGAAGGCTTGGAACTTCCCTTCTAGGACTTCGAATCATTTCCAGTTCCAGCAGATCTTAAGGACCGTAGCAAGGACGCGGAGTTTCTGGACATTTTCATGGAGCAATTTCAAGGCTACTGGCTGTGGATGAAGAGGGACAAAGACACTCGCTCGCGGAAATGTGTATTAGATTTGATCCCTCTATCCAAATATTAGATAGACAGACAGACCGAAAGACAGAGAGATAGACAGATAGACGGATAGATAAATAGACAGACAGATAGATATACAATATTATACAATGATATACATATATCTCCCAGTCATGAATGGATCCCGTACTAAATCAAGGTTTACAGGGGGTATGTTATGTTACGGGGATGGGATTATAAGATATGTTTGTTGATTAACCCCAGCTTTGGTAAGTGTATCTTTATGGTGCATTGGTTGACATCCCCTTCATAGCCACCCCACTGGCCATGTGTCGGGTCGCTTCTAGGGATTATTTCATACCAGAAAAACATCACAAAGATGAAAGGAACAGAGAACTCGAACCAGATACAAGGTCTAGCCTTTGTGCCGCCCAATTTAAGCCACCAAATCAGGATTGGTTGATAGATGTCGACAGTTGGGGCTTTGATATGATACCAGATTGTGGCGCAGCAGTGGGTCCCTATAATGATCATCTGGTAATCAAACATGGCAATGGAACATCCACCATTTGTAGATGATTTCCGATTAAAATCTCCTCAATTTCTCCATTTCTACAGGGGATTTCCCATTGCCACGTTTGATCACTGTAGGGTATACCGAGCCTGTCTCTAAGGAATGGCTGGAAGACGCAGGGAAAAGCGACCGGGCCTGGGAAGTCTCTGATCTCTTTATTGATGGTGGCAATCTGTACAGGCGCCATTACACTTGGGAAAACCAACATGGATGACATGGATGTGGAACACCCATGGTTTCCCTAGGAAAATGATTGTTTTTCACATATATACTGCTTTACAAGCGGGTACTATATGGTTATTCCACGGTTTGCAAACTGGATAATCAACAGTCTTATAGCTTGGTAAATCATAAATATGATCATCTATTTTTATGGGCCATGGCTTCCACAGCTTTGCTAAATAATCAGCTGGTAGTTTTGGTGGTTTTACCACCCCCAATCACAAAGACTGACACTGACCAACAAACTACATTCGTTCTGAGTATTTCTGGTTCCTGTTTAGATCTACTTTTTAGATTGTTTCTTAGTATTAAATAATGTCGGAGGTCTACATGTATCACTATTATCTTTCTCATTGTCATTCATCATTATTTATTGTATTTTGTTATCATTTTTGTTTATTCTTTATTATGATATCGTGGTTCTCATTTATTTTTCATTACCATCACTATTTTTGTTGAAAGACAGTGGGATGGAACTGGGTCCCCTTGAGTGCTCTTCGACCACCACAGGCGCGGAGCGGAGGGAGCTGCAAGCTGTGTGAACCTTCCAGAAGAGGTGTTTGGGACGATGCAAGTGGTGAAATGGGTGATTTATTCCTTGGGTAAAGTGAGATAGCTATTGAAAATGGCCATAGAAATAGTGGATTTTCCCATTAAAAATTGTGATTTTCCAGAGTTGTATTAGTTTACTAGAGGGTACCCTAGGGGGTAAACTAACATGGATGCGCAAAACCCATGGTTTCCCTAGGAAAATGGTCTACACATGATTGATTTTCCACGTCTATGTTAGTTTACCCTAGGGTAAGCAATAAAGATTGGGATTTTAAACCAACCATCATGGGATGTTATAATGGGATAATCATGATTATGAACAGTCTAACCAACAAGATGATGTTTGGGTCTGAACATGAGAGATATGCTAACACAGAGACTTTTATGGAGGATTATGATGATAAACTTTTGGAGGAGTTTTGGGCATCTTATTTTCAAAGAAACCCATATGACCATATGGGGGATTTGCCTCACTATCACTCCTCAACGGAGCTTGGGATATCTACTTGTTCTATGTTTTTCTACCCAGGTTAGGAGATAACAGTAGATATCTTTCCCTGGTGTCAATGATCAGGATCCAACTGAACCTTGTCAATATACAGTTCGGACAAGAGTTTCACAGCAACTTCGAGGGAGCATGCAGCATGCGTTTGGAATCAACCTTCCCACACGTTATGAATGCCACCCGGAACGAGTCTCGGAGTTTGTTGAGGTCTCATCAGCAGTGAGGGGGTTTCTGCAGAAGGTGCTGGATGAAGCTTGGCAACAAGTGTCGTGCGTATAGTTGTGGGTATGATTTGTGTTGATGGTCAGATCAGAGTAATTACTAATTAAGCGGCTGGGGTGAAGAAGTCGAGTTGGGAGACTTCAAAAAAGACGGTGGTGTAGCACCTGGCCGCAAGGGTCGGAATTCAGTTCTTGTTAGCTGTTGCAATGTGACCGGCATGTCAGAAAGCTTTGTGCAGCAGGAATGGTTTGATACCTTCACTGACTTGCAAGCTGTTCTCAATGTGGATTTGCAGCGAGAAATGGACAGGCAGGTCAGATCATTCATATCCCAAAATTGCTTGAAGGGAAAATTATGAAGATTGGGATGAAACCGTCCCATAATTTGGGGACTCAAACCATTAAAAACATGTTAGAACCTCCATTTTCAGCACATTTCCCATAGATCATCAGCATCCACTCACGCATTCAACTTCGTCACCAGGCGTGCAAGTCTCCAGCCGAGGCCCGACGGACGAGGCCGGGTTGGAAAATCCACCATTCATAGGTGATTTTCCCAGCTATAGACACTCTATAAACCTCCATTGCAATGGTGATTTTCCATTGCCACGTTTGATTGCCGGAGGGTAAATGTTATGAGCGTATTTTAACAACAATCACAATGTAAAATAATATAAAATAATAAGCACAATGATGACAGTAATGATGTTTATATAGTAATTAAATGTAATTACAACACCCACACACACACACATACATACATACATACATACATACGTACGTACGTACGTACGTACATACGTACGTACGTACGTCCATACATACATATTATAAATTACGACTGTTATTAGTTTATAGTAGCCACCAAAACGATGCCAAAACGTATTTCCGGGATGGTAGTTCGATGATGTTCACCATCATTTCCAGGTTTCCAACTTTCTGTGGGTAAAACAATAATAAACCACCCATTTGGGAATGGTGTATACCACCTATTTATGGTGATTTGGGGGATGGTTTATTATTGTTTTACCAACATTAATAAGAACGATGACAAGAAGATATGCCTCCCGGACTAGCTGCTGTCTTGCAGTCCTACATTGGACATGTTTCGGCGGGATGACCATCGAACCGCGGCCGAGGCAAATCATCCGAACTGTTCCGCTGGAAGCGTCAAGGCGAATGGTGGATAGAGGACCAACTGCTTATATAGATGTGCCTTCCTGCTTGCAAATGGAGGTTTCCTAAAATAGGGGCATCCGCAAATCATTCATTTTAGTGTAGGATTTTCGATTGTACATTTTGGGGTGCCCACATTTTAGGAAGCCAAATCTGGTTTGGCCGGTGGTTTCGCAGTTTCAACTGCTTTGTTCCTTTTGAACCCTTCCTGGGATGATGATCGCGATTGCATGATGTGTCTTGCGAGGGTTGAGACATCAGTAAGTAACACGGTATGAGCAATCTGCACCTGTTGGACAGTAGGTTTTGGTCATCTCTATGCAGTGTGCATAGGAGCTCCCCGCCCAGTGTTTCAAAGCGACTGCAACTCGTTTGCGGATGGCAGCCAAGCATCACTCGACTGAAAGTGAGATCAGATGAGAAGTCACACATTTTTGAACGAAGTGTTGTCAGGGAACATTCACAGGAATCAAGATGCTCCACTCTTTGCAGTTTTCGTTTGTGAGCAGTACAATGAAGGGCCCCTACCAGATATGAAAGGTTTAGTTATCCTGGAAGCGAGGGCAACCAGATTAAATGCAACCCATAGAGTACTGGTTACTGGATCATTTTTGTGGTCCGTATGTAGTGTGTTTGAACTACTGGGGACGGGACTACTGCAGTCCCATCATTCAACATACACCATGGATCTTGTGACTGCCTTGTCCACAATGAGGTAGTTTGTCAGGCTGGCCCCTCGAAGTCAGTGTCGTTTCTGGAAGATGACGTTACCACACTGGAAGTATTTGGCCAACATGCCACAGGCTGGACATGATTTCGTGGGATGAGGGAAGCTCCCACGGGAATTTCTAGGCCCTCGCCATCATCGGGAATATACCTGAGTACCCCCACTAGAATGGATTATAACTTGTTACACGCTACCCCATAACGAACGGTAAATCCTCTTGTTGGGTTTTACAAGTTATAAATGCTAATCCCACAAACACCGGCAGTATTTTTTTGTGACTTCCTGGGAATTCCAACCTGATCTTCCTGGAAAGTCGTTGGGTCAAACAGAGCCGCCTTTCCAGGCCTTTGGATCAAGGCCATTGGGGGCAGCTTCTGCACGCTGGTCGCTGGAGGGCAGGCGTTGGCGCTGGAAGAATGGCTGGAAGCGCAGCGAGGAGCGGGGGGAAATGGTAGGAGAAATGGCGTAACTGGGATGATAGATAGAATGTAATGTATCCATACATACATACATTACATTACATTACATTACATTACATTACATTACATTACATTACATTACATTACATTACATTACATTACATTACATTACATTAC
>BGPT01000201.1:144603-191532 GCA_003297045.1 Symbiodinium sp. clade C Y103
ACATACATACATACATACATACATACATACATACATACATACATACATACATACATACATACATACATACATACATACATATACACACACATATATATAATATTTGTATCATTCATATATATATATAATTATATATCTATATATACAATATATATAGATATATATTTATAACCATAGTTGTAAGTTATAGGATGTTATATCATGATTAATCATCATGATTATATCCCAAGTTGTGGGGTCATTATCCATTACAGTACTGACAAAGCACCCCCAAGTAGAACATGGAGATGGTTTGCCTGGAATTCATTTTGACTGCCCCCCCATTTCGCTCCAGGTGCGAATTTCCTTCTTGCAATGGTTGGCAGTGTGGCTGAGTCGCCGTTGCCAGAGGCACATGAAGTGAGGGGTGAAACGGGTCCATCTTTGGGCGGCCGTTGCCATGGAGTTTTTTTTTGCATGTAGAAGGCCACACGGGGGGTGATTCATGTAGAACACATCGGGTATCAGCCCTTGGATTTCCAGTTGGTCCTCTTCTAAAAGGTAATTTTCCACTTATATATGTTTCATGTTTTTTCCATCATTTGGAAGACAACACACCCATGAACCGATCACCAAAACCTGCAGAGATTGGCAGGTTTTCGATGATTTGACCTGGCAACACCAGGCGACGGCGTTGCTGCAGCTTCCAAGTCCACCTGAAAAGTGTGGTGCTTTCGCAGCTGCTGGCACCATCGGCTCCTGGCATGGCTTGCATGCGGCAAGTGAGACTTGGCCCTTAGCCCATGAAGCCGAGAGAACAAGGGGATGACATGTTTGGGATCCAATGGTCATCACTCTAGTCTCTTATGATCTCTCATTGATGGAAGGGGAAAAGCAAAAACTCATCGTTTTGGACCGTGGTGCGCCATAATTATTCAATTATTCTTCCATCTATGAGTCAAAGGTGTCATGCTGTGCCCAGGATGCAGCATATGTCTCAGTGGCGATGGCGCGGCAGGGCTGAGCATTCTGATTCTAAGCTATGGCACTTGTGGGCGAAAAAAAAACACGGACTGCGGCGAGATGATGACAGAGAAGCATGGGGTCACCATTAGAGAGGTGGCATTGCCGTAGAGAGATTGACCTCATTATTCTCATATCAGCAGAATTAAATGGGATTCATTATGTATAATTATATATTACTAAAAGATAGGTACTGCAACCGTACGTATAATTTTCTTATATATATATATGCATAAGTATAGTGTATTGGTATAACATGTACTGTATGTATATAAATAACGCATTATCAATTCAATTATTTCATTGACCTAATAGATAGATAAAAGAGTAAACAGCCAGGATTAGATATAGATAATTGAATAGATATCCATATTTATTTGAATATGTAGATGCAAAGGTCGCCCCGCTGTCACCGGCAATTGGCAGTCGTCCTCACTCAGGCCACGCGTTTGCCAGCGCGGACCGTCAGCCCACCGCGGCGAGGCGGGAACTGTGAAATCCGGAGTGATTTTCCTATAATAGTATTTCCAGTGAAAACGGTGACAACAACGAACACATAGATTTATCCATGGATAAAATGGTTTATCTATGGTTTATCATGGTTTATCATGGCTTGAACATGGAGCACACCCAATTCCAATGGGTGATCATCATCTTATGGCGTTCAATGACCGTTTGCTGGGTTGGATGTCTGGAGGATGTTCCTCACATTATGCAACTTTCTAGTTTTGAGTATCCTGTTTCCCTTCCCGATCTATGCAGCAATGTAGAGTATGCATATAGAACTGGTGAAGGGCGGGATTTACTTCCTTTCTCAGTCGTGGGTTGGATACGGATGATATTGACTTTTGACTGCATCAATCATGCGAAACTTGATGACCTGGCCCATAGCGTAGTAGACATGGCAGCGACGTGTCAGCAGAAAATGTTTGACATGGCAGTTGTTGACATCAGAGGTGCAGAAGGAGCACGCGGACCAGCCACCTGGAAACTTGTAACTGGGGTTTGAAGTCCTATGACTGTTGCCATCACTGGTTAACTATATATGGTTCTATAGTAGTTTTACAACACAGACATTGCCATCTACAACTAGGACTCTAGCCAGCTGCAGAAACTCACCAGATGGCTCTACTTAGGGCTGTGCCATGGTTCCTTTGCACGCTTTGCAGCTGGTTTGTGTGTGCTGATCTGGATGTGGAGCTCTACAGAACGGCCAAGAAAAGCCCAGATTTGACGGCGGTAGAAGGGGATGTGCAGAAGATTTCCGAGACTCGGATGGAAAACGGGCTGGTTGCTGGTTTCCCTCCAAAACGGGGGATGATTGGCTTTCAAATTCAAGTCAGGGATATTTTTGACATAGAACCTTGAAGAGTGAGTTTCAGCGCAATTCGAACTGGAACGGCTTTGGTCCTTGACCCTTCGGTGCGAGATTTTCTATTAATTAGGGTCGTGATTACGCATGCTCGCTTTTCCGACACATCAACTTTTTGAATGCACATACCCAACAAACATATAGGTTTGGTTAAAAACCAGTCCCTCAACATCTATTTTCTCAAGTGCAAGTAGCCCATCACAAAATCAAGAACTCCCCGTGCCGAAAGCCGAAAGCCTCGAGGAGTTCCTCCAGGAGCAGCGGCCGACGCGGCATGTGGCGCTGCTGCTGCACGACGCCAACTGCCCGCACTGTCGGAAGGCGCTGCCAGAACTGGACCTCGTTGCCAAGGCATTGCTGAAGGAACCTGTGTCATGGCGGCCGAGCCGATGAGGGGGCAAGGGCGGTTTGAAGGGATGATCTGGTGGGTTTTGGGATGGTTTTGGGAGGGTTTTCAGGTGGAAATTTGATGTGATACTGTATGATATTTTATCCTGGGATTGGGGATGAACTACGAATTCGAGGGCAGGATTGAGGTTTGCGATGGGTGGTTCAATCACCAAGGAAAAAATGAACTTACGACGATCTCGTAACATGTAGCATGTTGGGAGGACTGAGCAGCAGGATTTCTGCAAATCCCTGTGGCCCAGGTGGTTCTTGGACATGTGGACTGCACCAGCAACAAGGCCGCGATGCGGACGCACTTCAACCTCAAGGGCTTCCCATGTTTGCTCTTCTGGCGGAAGCAACCCGAATCCTTGGATGAGCTTGTTGGGAAGACGGTGGTGCAGAGCTCAGAACGTAGATGTTGTGGAGCACCTGTAACCCCCAGCAGTCTGGAAACCTCTCAGGTGGTGGACAGCGATTCCGCGTTCCTGTTGCGAGCCAGTCGTCTTGCAGGGCTCGGTGCTGAGAGGGACAAGTCCCGGCTGGCATTACTGGGAAAAGAGGTGGTCATCTTGCAGGTGGATGGGAAGGATATGACGGTGCAGGCTGGAAGGGTTGCAGATGTTGTAGCGAGAATCAGCATGAGAAATGGTTCTGTAATTATTTGTCATATATTTTTATTCATATATTTTACAATTATATAATTAATATTAATTAATTATTTGAATGTAATTAACACACTTAATTAAAGGATAGTAAGGGACTTGGCATATTTTCTCAGGGGCTCGGCACGTGTTCCTCACCTCAACACAAACTCGAAGGTGGAGACGGAAACGAAGCAGAAGGTGTGGATCCCGCATGAGGTCCTTATGGAGCAAGGACGCCGCGTTCCCTACAGGCGCCAGCTTTGGGCCAAATGTGACTCAACTGTGAAACAGTGGTAAGGAAAAATCATGAAACATCCATCGTTTCAAAACCATATGGTAAGCCCAAGACGAAACCTCCAGTTGAGGGTATACTATACACCATTAATCTCTCGTAAAATGGCGGACGGTGCATTGGGTTTGCCACATGCAAAACATCATTTTCCATGGTGCAGCGGATCCGGTTTCATCATTGTCTGTCGCGTGCACGGCTGTTTCAAATAATCCCATCCCTCATATGAATATCAAATTATTAGCAATCCTTAGTAAAAGAAACCGTGGTTTAATGTTGGGCCCATTGATTTCAGGGGCCCAGATGGAGATATTTTTTCCCTATCAGGGGATGGAGCGGCCAGGCGCGAGGAAGCCATGACGAAGTACCAGAACTTATGGGAAAAGGACCAGATCTTTGGGCTCTTTACGCTGGGTCATTTGATAGGTCAAAGATACCCTCCAGTAAATTAACACAGAGCATGGAAACTAATCTTCAGCCCCCTATATTTGGCAGGGTCTATGTTTAATTTACTGGATGGTATATGTAAGGTATTATTCGAAGAAAATCGAGGCATTCCTCATCAATCTTAGTCACTTTGAGTTCCAATCATGGATGATTATTGATGGATGGCCAGCGTTCATGGATGGTCATGGATGGTCATGGATGGTTATGGATGGTGATGGTGGAACCAAGAGATGGCCATTTCGATGAGGACCTCATGCAGAACTTTGTGCAGAGGGCAATGCAGCCGCTGGTCCGTTGCCAAGACGGATTTTGAGATATAGCCGAACGCGGGTTGAATTTTGTTTTGGAGCCCGAAGAAACATCCAAAACCCAAAGGTTGACATGGTTTGTCATCATTATCCCCATTAGAATTGCAATTTTTCAGGTGCCCTATCCCCAAAATTTGGAGACCAAATCCCAAAGGGACATCACAACTTGACACTTGCGAGGTGGCAAAACTGCCAAGCAGCAGCCTGGAAAGCCTAGAAAAGGAAGATGGCCATGCGTTGGTCTTGTGCGCTGCAGCGCTGTCTCGAGGATTCCTTGAGGTGCGCGGATGTGGTCAACGGTGGATGGAACTGTGGAACCAGGGAGCTGAAGTCATTGGATGATGGAAGCTGTGATCCATAGAATTGGGGTTGCAGCTGGGTCATGTGGTTGGTAAGCCCCTTTCGGCGCAAGTCTACGACTGGCTATTACAACAGAAGGTTAGGGGTGGAAAACTGCCTACCCCAGTACCTGGCCCTTGACGTCCCTCGGCCCTTGTGGCCTGTGCTGGACCAGCAAGGCAGCTACCAACTACCACCAAACCTTGCGTGCCTTCCATACGCCGAGCTGCCCAGAACTAGGGCCAGGCCTGGGAATGGCCTGTGGAATTTTCAGCCCATGGGGGCCTCTTCCCCAATCTTCCCCTTGGGCCGCCCTGCAAGGCGATCACATCTTGTCCTATTCCCCGGCCTCACTTCAGTGGACGGCAGTGCGTGGCCGTGCCAAGGCAGCTGTGGCCGTTGCGGGCAAAGAGGTGCAACAAAAAGAAGCCCTCCCGAGGGAGAACCCCTGCTCAAAAAAAAACGGATCATGCTTGCACTGTCATGCAGCACTTTCCCCCTTGGCACCGGCAGCATCCAGTTATATCCAGTTGACGTGGAAGGTTCTGCTTCTTACATATGCTGCTTTTGCATGACGTAAACAGGTGACATCCAATGATACGCACTTGGGCCAGTGGGTCGAACAGCAGCTTGGCCTTTGGATAGCCTTGACTTTGCTCAGTTGGCACTAAAGAGTGAACAAAGAGCATCAATAATAGCCATCATTTGTTCTGGTTGGTTGTTTCAAATATTCTTTCACCATCTTCCAACCCAATCTATGATCATGATCCAACATGACTTGTACTGTAATTGCTGTAGTATTTTCAGGGGGGATAGAGGCATATGATTAAACCATAGTAAAACCACCAACCGGGGTCCATAGGAAGCATTTCTTGATGCTAACGGCTTCATCTTCAGCCCGCGAGGCACCAATATCCCGGCATTAGTGCCCTGACGATCCATTCAGTCCATGCATGGCTACGTGCAGGGCGTCCTACAGTGCCTTGGAAGCAGCGGTACCGGTCCCTGGCGGTTTCAGCAAAGGGTAAAGGTGGCGCTCCCAACAGCTGTTGGAACTTCATTGAGGCTACCTACATAAAAATGGAAAGCTACCCCAACATGTAACATGCCCCACCACTTTCAGAAAACACACAAATGCATCTTTCTGAAGGCATGTTGATTCATTTCACTCACACTCTGTGTCAAAATATGGGTGCACTGGCTCAACCACCGACCAGTTCAGGTGCAGTTTCAGCTCTCTATGGCTTCAGGTGCTTCTGGCCATCAAGCTGAATGACTTGGAGAAAAATATCATGGTGGAGACCCAGCTGCGCGAGGTGCGGAGGATGTCATCCAAGGCAACAGCTTGAGTGCTTAAAGCATGAAAGCCAAAGCATGTTGATAGTAAAATCGCATTGGGTCCTCATAGTTATTAGATGTTCTTGGTTGAATCATGATATAATGACAAATTCAACGTTTTCCGGTTGATTTCGACTTCTGATTCTTGCCAACAAGAGACTAATATCAGCTGAAGAGTGCAGTATGCAGGTGGGCAAGCCGACTCCCGTGGGCAACATGGAGCTCTACAGTTATGGGCCTTTCGATAGCACCTCGGTGCCGGATGTGCAATGGAAAGGGCATGACGGGATGGGTACATAGGAAGCGTGAGGCATGATTTTGCCCAGGACGCTAAGAGGGATACAGAACGTGTCAACCAACAAGTTATAGTTGGACATGGTATGGTTGAAGCAGCGCAGACGGTTGTCGTTGGAACTTCTCAGGTGACATTCGAATTGGGACATGTCACTGCAATGGCATCAATACTGCCCGGGTGCAGACACCTTCAAGCCAATGTCACAGGTAGATTTCAGGTAGATGTCAATAGATTCATGACTGGCTGCTGTGACTTTGCTGTTTTTTGGTAAGCTGCAACCGTACTCGGGATGACCGTCCCACTATAACAGTGGGAAGTCACCAGGACCAGGGTGACAATCCATCACCCGTGGCCCTGTATTGAGGATATCTTGGCGTAGCCGACGGAACCCTGGAGGGTTTCAACTACTTCGGTGTGGCGGCGTCGAATCTCCCAAGGGTGTCTGGACTTCAGTGGTGGTATGACATCATCGGATGATCTTGAGGAAACATTATTGGACAATATCAAGGAACAGCCAGTAGTGTCTAGGGCAGCTTGACAACACCACCAGATGTCTCATGATACCTCCAGATACTGAGACTGACCAGTTGGAACTTTGTGGGGCTCATCCCCATTGGTGGGTTCTCACTTCAGGACTCTCCACTGCAACTGAGGTCGTGGTCTTCGATGACCCAGAGCATTGGGTGGAAGATGAAGACTATGTCACTGCAGAGAGGCAGTACATACAGAGGGCACGACATTTGGATTGATGAAGGTCAAGATTGGGTACCCCTAAGAGGGCCCTATTTGGGATACCCCAATGACGGGGTTAGCCGCTTAGATGTTTCATGGTCGAGGTCGTCGCAGGTTCAGCTTTGAAATCTCTTCCTGGGA
Organism: Symbiodinium sp. clade C Y103; assembly: GCA_003297045.1. NCBI lineage: Eukaryota > Dinophyceae > Suessiales > Symbiodiniaceae > Cladocopium > Cladocopium sp. clade C. The sequence continues at coordinate 151,901 of BGPT01000201.1, forward strand.
CCTATGGTTTCAAGCACGCAGTGTCAATTGGGTTTCAGCTGGAAAGCCAAGGTTCATTGTTCAACTTGGGACTGGAGGTTTACTTACTGCTTATCACAAATTCCACCGAAATACTGCATCACGGTTGACGCATCTCATCATTTGATTTCATGGCATGTGGCAGCTGCAGTCACCAAGAGACTTGAACCAGTTCCAATATACTCCCAGCATCTCCCAGCCATTGTACGTACCCACAACAGCAACCACACACGACAGAACGGGAACTTGCACCCGCACCACGTCCAGATACAGTAGGCTTTACATGGCTTTACACCATTAATTCCCAGCCCCTTTTGGCACCGTTTTCTGCCATTGCGCTCCATCATGGCGACACCCTTAGCCCACGTGGGCCATAGATGGAGGCACCGAGGTGGTCGGGGCGCCCTGGTGCTTGTGTGGCTGGTGACCTGGGCAGTGGCTCATGTTGGGACCTATGGAGATGTCGGCTATGTGCAGGGTGCCACCTGGGGTCGGCCCAGTCCGACCAGGATTTTGATGCAGGTGAAAGAAAGGAGTCCTGGAAGGAGAGCTCCCTCAAGGGGAGGAAGACCGCGAGGCAAAGATGCTGAAGCCACGAAGTTGACGACAAGAATTCGTGGAGATTTTGAACGCAGCTGTGGATGGGCCTATCTTCAACTACTTCCATGCTGCGCCTATCACCGATTGGCCACCTGGAAGAGGTCAGGGACATTGGCAAAAGCGGCTGACAGTCTGAAGTTGCCCAAGCTCAATGCCCGAGTCCAGAAGATGATTGAGAAAGGTCAGCTCCACGCTCGAGAACTTGCTTATGTGAGGCAAACACAGTTGAGAATAGAAATTTCAAGACGTCGACTTCTTTCCTCTACTTGTGCAGTAACTGACTCTTGCAAATTCCGCTCCACCCTATCTCTCCTACTTTCTTCGCTCCTGCGACTCTCCGTTGGCGGCCGCACCCACATCTATGTTGCCCTGCATTTTTTGGATTCTCACCTTTCTATTCCCTTATATGCTCTCTATTCCCACACTGTTTGGGGTCTCTTGCCGGGATAATTTTTTGATGTTTTTGTAGGCAAACTCCAATCCACTGCTCTGACAGGCCAAAGGTAGCGAAGTTCCGAAGGCCAGCCCATCCTATTGTTCCATTTTGGGGTTTTTGTTTTCATCCAATCCTGCAACCCCAGGTGCAAGCAGAAACTGGTGGGGAAACCGCAAAAAATAGCTGGTCAATTTGTTTTGAATCTGAATCGTGCAACATTTCCATGTATTAATGGTGAATGGCGGGCTGCTTTCATCAAGAACAAGAGAGGATGTTTACCAGCAAAACCTACCGGTTTATCAAACTGGCAGACTGGGATATGACCAACAACCAGTTCTAATTTTCTCGAGTAAAACTTGGAGTATAGCAGTGTAGCCACTAGAGCACCTTCGGGCTAGGTGCGAAACAGCTTGCGATCGTTGCTGTCAATCTTCACAGTATCTTCACTACTTTTATTTGGATGGCATTTGCTCAAACAAACACATTGCAAATCATTTGTTCCTGGTTCAACCTGGTGCAAGCGAAAACTCACAAGCAAGCACGTTTCCGACGTTGGCAACAATTGAGCGGGAAGTTGAGTCCATTCTTGACAGAGGTTTCGTTGACAGTTGAGTTGGATTTTTGCTCATCACCGAATCATCGGGCATGCAGCTACACGCAGCACTGCATTGTGATGCAAAATGGCACCAGCAGAAAAGGAGCGATTTGTTAAGAACGCACATCATAAGCTTTGTAGAGAGGTGGGCCAACCTTACCCCTATGTAACTACTATTTCCATTTCTTTATCAGAAACATGCCAACTAAAGAATACTAAAGGTATGAAACAACTGAAGTTGTAGGATTTGAGGGGTGGCCAAATCATTTTCGCTGGGGTCACTACATGCAACATCCAAAAGCACCCATGATGTTCGTCAAATCAATTTCTCGTGGCACACAGTCAGACATCAAGTCATGGGGGTTCCCTTAGTCATGAGGGATATGGATTTCAATACCAAAATGATTTGGGTGACCATTTTAGGTAACCTCCATACATAGCTTGACTGGCTTGACTTCTCAGGGAATATGTACATTTCCATGGTGCAGCTGGAGATGACAAACGCTGAGAATGGACATGCTTCAGGATCGGAACCCCTTGGAACTTGAATTACGAAAGGTCCCTCAGAGTAGAGATGGTTCATAGCAAAACTCGGACTTGAATGAAGTTCTCGCAGAAACGCTTTCCTGATGGAAGACAGCGAAGGGGCTTTGGAAGGTATAAGCAACCCAAGGTTGTCCTTTGCAGTGTATTGAAAAAACATTTACGAAACCACCAAATTCATCCAAATTCACCGTCATATTTCATTTGCAACGCAGACACGACGCCAACCCGGGCTGTTGAGTTGCCTAGTGCAGAGGGAACCCAGTTTTTATCATTTTTGGCGACATCCTTTGGTACCAGAGCCCCGGCCATGGCACCTGCGACAAGTTCTGCAACACAAGCTGGTTTGAGCCTCGTTCCTAGCCAATGTGCCAGCACAGCAACTTCAGATATTTCGTCAAAAACTATACAATCGACATCAATCGACAATTTGCATTCACACTTGCATTTTCGTTTTCTCATTTCACACGAAAAGAGGCGAAAAAGGTGGATTGATTCAAAAACATGAATGAATGAGCTGAGCCGCCAGATCGAACAAATTTGCTGCACTACCGTACTATTAGGTGAAACAAGTCATGATCTTGACCCAGGAATAGTCAACCCCTGGTTTATTCACACTGGGTACCAATTTTGATAGTAATTCATTTCACGATTTTCGGGATGTGTTGCCCCCTTTTTGATAGTCAGGGTTTAGTCTCATCCGGGGTTGACATTCTCCAATGGTCACCATTCCTTGACATGCAGAGCGGCCGAGAAAGTGTTGTGTGATATTGTCAACATGTATCCTTGCAACAGAACCAAATTTGGTTTCCATGAAACAATGTTTTCTAAGCTCACGCCTGGGAAGACAGGAGCCCCCCCCTCACTGTCAGGGTTGAGGAGATTTGAAGGTGTTGCATATATGAGGTGTTCGCACCATCGCAGCTGCAGGGAGGACTGACAGGTTCACTTTGATTTTCTTTAGGGAAACTGTCACTGGTCTTTTTGCAGACTTTCAAAATTTGCGTTTCTAGACAGCGTTTGTCGTTTCTTCCTGGCAATTCACTCTGGTTTTCATTTCACGCTATTGTTTTGTCATATTTTTCCCAGCTTAAGCAAATGGAGAGCTGCCAACTTTGTTGGCATCCTGTTGCAGGACCAAGTTCGTTCACGGCGATGATCGAGACATGACCACGTTCGTTCATGGTGATGATCGAGACACGGCAATTCATAGTACCTTTACCCAGGCATTCGATGCAGGATTGCTAGGAGAACTTCTCGCTGCACGATTGGCTCGTCACTCATGTCATTAGTTGGTGAGGGTCTACAGGTTCATGTTGGGTTCCTGCCAGAAAATGCTGGCAGCATCAAAGCAAGACTTCAGTGTCACGAAATGAACATTCATACACATATTGCCCTCCGCGGAGGGGAATGGGTAGTGGACAAAGATCAGGTTTCAGCTGAGTCTTGCTTTTATAGAATTGTAATTTAACACGGCCTAGACAGACCTGGTCTTCAATTTGCCTTCTGAAAAGAATGCGGCCCCTGCATGCACACTGAGAATTTTAGTGAGGCGGNCATGGAACGTTTCCGCTTCCGTACTATCAAACCAGATAGGCGTCTTCCAGTTCACAACAGTTGAACATGCTCTCCAAAGGTACCCAAGCATTCTAAATCGCTCAAACATTTTCGACCACCCCTTACTATCAACCGATTGCATATCATTGGTGGGCGGTCTGTCCAATTCGATTGGTTGAGGTTCAAACGATTGATTTGGGCTTCCTGCCAGAAAATCATGGCCGCATCAGAGCAAGACTTCCATGCCACCAAATGAACGTTCATACAGCTGCTTCTCGTCACACAAGACTGGGTGCACATAGAACAGGTTTTAGCTAGGTCTTGCTCTTGTAGAAGTGTAATTTGACAAGGCCTAGACAGACCTGACAGGCGTTCAATTTGTGTTCTGAAAAGAACGCTAACCCTGCATGCACATTGTGAGAATTTTAGTGAGAGGGAAATCTTGGCACAGCTGAAAGTAATAGGAGGCCTCAGTGCCTTTAGCTTTCAAGGTGAAAGGAAGAACTGTGCAGTTGAAGCTTTCGCACGTGGATTCTGCCAGCATGGAACGTTTCCGCTTCTGTACCTACTATAAATCCAGAAAGGCGTCTTCCAGTTCACAACAGTTGAACATGCTCTCCAAAGGTACCCAAGCATTCCGAATCATTCAAACATTTCGATCATAGGCGGTCTGTGATTGGTTGAGGTTCAAACAATTGACGTTGGCTTCCTGCCAGAAAATCATGGCCGCATCAGAGCAAGACTTCCGTGCCAGCACATGAACGTTCACACAGCTGCTTCTCTTCACACAGGACTGGGTGGACAGAGATCAGGTTTCAGCTAAGTATTGCTTTTATGGAATTGTAATTTAACACGGCCTAGACAGACCTGGTCTTCAATTTGCCTTCTGAAAAGAATGCGGCCCCTGCATGCACACTGAGAATTTTAGTGAGGCGGNGAATTGTAATTTAACACGGCCTAGACAGACCTGGTCTTCAATTTGCCTTCTGAAAAGAATGCGGCCCCTGCATGCACACTGAGAATTTTAGTGAGGCGGAAATCTTGGCACAGCTGGAAGTCAGAGGAGGCCTCAGTGCCTTTAGCCTCCAAGGTGAAAGGGAGAACTGTGCGGTTGAAGCTTTCGCAAGTGGATTCTGCCAGCATGGAACGTTTCCGCTTCCGTACTATCAAACCAGATAGGCGTCTTCCAGTTCACAACAGTTGAACATGCTCTCCAAAGGTACCCAAGCATTCTAAATCNCATGGAACGTTTCCGCTTCCGTACTATCAAACCAGATAGGCGTCTTCCAGTTCACAACAGTTGAACATGCTCTCCAAAGGTACCCAAGCATTCTAAATCACTCAAACATTTTCGATCACCCCTTACTATCGCAGCTTGCGGAAGATATTTTTGACGCCAGTAGCGGCACCAGTTAGCTTTCAATTGTACCAAAGTCATCCAAAGTCCTATATCTTCAAACATGCATTGCAGGTGCCACCAGAATTCACAGTGTGCCTCCATTTGTCAGATTGGTCCAGGACATACGTGGAAAAATCTGGAAAATGGCCTGGACTGGCCTCGCAATGCGAAGTTGATGGCCTGGCAGATTTAAAAGTACCAGGGTGTAGTGAAGAAGCTGACAACCCTCTCAGCTTCATTCTTTATCATCCACATCTGTGCCTTACCCAAGCTTGCAACCGCTTCTGGTTTTACTCACCTGGTGGGGTGGCCTTGCTGCATCAAATGAAACTTGCAACATCCGCGATGCCGAGCAGTTTTCCTTCAAGATGGTGGGCAAGCACGACCAATGCCAGGAAAGACTGTACAAACAAAATTGTTCAAGAAACCAGGCCTCAACAGGGCCAAAGGATGCGACTCTGCATTTGGCAGCCCATGCAAAACGAAGAGATCGAAATCACTTTCAGCCAAGATACTGCGTTTTGAGTGCCCAGCAAGGGAGTGGGTGCAGTCACCCAATTGCCGAATTCGTGTCTTGACAGTGAGATGCGCCCTTGGCGCTCATCATTGCTCCCAATACAGACTTCTTTTCCACTGAATGAACCGTGAAAGCTGGCAGAAGTTGGAAGAGGACATTGGTGCAACGAATCTATTGCTTCGGACTCGGAGCAGAACATCCGATTGTAGAGTTTTGGTGGCTAAGGTGCCTCCGTGGCCTGGGAAACCTGTAAGTTTTGGTGATTTGGTATCTTGTCGCTGCGTTGCCACGTGCAAGAAAAATTGCCCCATTTGGTCAGCTTCCTCGAACTAATTCAGCCGTGGAAGCAGATCACGCAACTGTGTCAGGTGGCCCTCCAGCACAAGATGATGTATGCCATGTATGCCACCCTACATCAACCTGCATCAGTTCATCATCTCAGATTAGATTCTGTTCTTGTTTGACATCTCACCGGCCAATTCTCTCATATGCTGCCAGGACCAAGCGCAAGCTCAGTTGCCCCAAAGCAGCCAGTTTTTGAAACAAACTATGAATCATGCACATTGAGATCCAGTTCTGCACGTTCAGCAAGTATCAGTTGTACTGTTCCCTCGCGTTTGGAGCATGATGCAGGATTTTTGCTCTACNTTGAGATCCAGTTCTGCACGTTCAGCAAGTATCAGTTGTACTGTTCCCTCGCGTTTGGAGCATGATGCAGGATTTTTGCTCTACAGTTTCGAAGGTTTCCGTTTGCCGCAGGGTTTTGCAGAAAGGTGTTTGTGCTCATGCCGCATGCCCATGTCAATCCAGACATGCAGTTGCTTTGCCTATCTTCCAAGCATGAGCTCGATGGCAGTCTGAGCTGAGAAGAATATGTTTGCCGCTTGGAAGACAGGTGAAAGTGCAATATGATGGTCGGAAAGAAATCATTCTGCGAGAAACGCATGGCAACCCATTCCTCTCATCACAGCATGATGCTGGGCTGACCCGACGTTCAACTGCTGTTGTGTTGCGGACGTTGCCAGTTTGACTGTCCATTGTGTGACACATTCCACTCCGCGAATGCAGTCTCTTGACCCCCTTTCTTCTTAGCATATCACTACCCCTTACACAAACCCTAACTGAGTGCATTGGCAATGGCATGGACAGACAGCTTTTTCAACATGTTGGGTATAGCTCGTGGCGAGTTGCAGCCATAGGCTTGCCAAGACGACACTGTGGTTGATGCATTGCGCTGGGCTTGTTTAGAGTTTTCGCTTCCAAGCAGCCAATCATTTTGATTCATTTTGAGTCTTTGAGTTTTAAGCAGCCAGCGCTGCCTGGCCCAGAATCTGGCTGCATGAAATCTGACGTCCTTTCGCTAAGCCATGCTGTTCCCGTTCTCAGAAGGATTGATGGCCCACGTAGGCTCTGTTGTCAGTAGACAGGAGGGAGAAACGAGACACGGCATGATCTGAATTCCTTTGAAAGTGCTTAGGGCATTCACACGTCGAACCTGTTGTCCAAGAGGGAAGCTCTCATTTTAGCTGTCAATCCTATGTCCTATGAGACCAACCCACGTATGAAAAGTTCGGTCGCAATTTAGGCTTATTGATAGTCATTTCTTGCATGTTGCTAGATGGCACGAGAAAGGAGAGTCCATGGCCAGTTTATCGCCCTGAGTTCAAAGGATTGCTGTTGCTGTTGCGTTGTGGCAAAAGAAGGGGATGCTCTTGGAGTAGGAGCCTGAAGAGCAGAGGTGGCTGCCAAGCATCAGTGAAGATGGGTGATGCAGACGTTTCTATTTGAGCGGAGTTACTTGAAGCCTACGTGAGGCTGACAACTAGTGGCCGTAGTGTGCCGTTTTTTCCAAAACCTCGTTTTGGTCTGCGGTCGATGTTTGGCTGCACACTGGCCGCAGTTGCTTTTCGATAAAACTCCGAAGCGACAACCGTTCTCTGACTGGTCGGAATGCAAATCTTGGTAGCTATTCTTTTTCTGCCTGTGACCTGCCTTGATAAGGATCAATATATTTCCTGGCATCCAGACCATTGTTTTCAGCCCAAACCAATCGGTGATTCTGTGTCAAGTCCTCTCATAGATTTGCTCCTGAGATTGAAAGGATTTGCGTCATCACCATTGCGTTTTTTTCATTTGGGACCTGCTTTCAACTAACTTTCAACACTCGGATACAGGTTTGTGAACAAGTGAAGCATTCCTCAAGACCAAACAGTGCTCGAAATTTCCAGATTTGAACTTTCCCAAACCACTTGTGCTAGTGAGTTTGTACATGGTTGTGTAGGAGAGATTCTGCATCCCTCTTGCATCATGGTCTTGCCCAGCAGCCACAAAGGAAAGTCATACAGTAGGTGCCAGTCGTTGGCTGTCGGGCCGAAAGCTTTTTCAACACTGTTGGGTATATATAGCTCATGGCGAGTTGCAGCCATAGGCTTGCCAAGATGACACGGTGGCTGATGCATGGCACCGGGCTTGTTTAGAGTTTTTGCTTCCAAGCAGCCAAGGTGCCTAAACTTGCCCAAAATCTGGCTGCATCCCTTCGGTTGGCCATGCTGTTGCCGGTTCTCAGAAGGCTTGATGGCCCACGTGGGCTCTGTTGTCAGTGGACAGGAGGGAGAAATTAGGCACGGAACGCTTTCCGAATTCATGAAATGCTTAGGGCAACTTGCATTGCCAATCCGGTATCCATCGACTTTGCTTTCGAAACAGAACTGCAGTTGTTCCATGAGGGGTCATTAACTGCGGCAAATTATATTTCGGAAGGCGCAAGAGAGCAGGAGGATGTTGGGCTTAGACAAGTTTCAGTTAGGCTCGTGAATTCCTTTCAGACTCGCTAGAACTGCCTTTCACACTCTGGAATTAAAGGGAATTTGCATTGCGAAGAGGGTTTGTTTGCGGGAAAAATAGATGGCTGAATGGCAGACCTCCAACAAGTACCAGCAACTCGCATACCTCAAGGATCCTTTAGCACTATGCGACCAGGATACTTGCTTCCAACCCAAGGTCCATCCTGCAGGCCGTGAGCTTCAAATGTTAGCAAGAATTTGTGATCACAAGTAGCTCCATGAGTTTGCCTCACCTGAGTTGATAGATATAGAAAAATCGTTACAGGCGAACAGTCCGTTCATTGATTCTATAGGTCTCGCCGTCTCGCCTAAGTGAAGGCCTGAATTCGCAAAAACGAACATGAAAAGGCTGGTGCCAAGAAGCTGTCTACTGTGCAGCTGCAGCTAAAGCACCTACTTGCACAGAAGAATGTTCCCACAGGCAGAAGCTTGACTGTCAGCCAGCTATACAAATGAGCAGCCGCCAAAACCCCTAAGTGATGATTTGAAGGGCCGTTAAACTAGGTTGGCTCCGCGAAAGCTAAAACCATGTTCGCAAAAGATTCGCGAAAGTTTTTGCCAAGATTTGCTTCGGCGAAAGCTAGCGAAAGAGATTTTCAAAAGGCTCGAAAACTTGGTTTAAATATATTTGGATAGCTTCCTCAGATGTATCTGTATATACGATAAAATGATTCACAAATAGATGTGACCCGAAAATCCGCGAAAGCCTCGCGAAAGCCCCGCGAAAGATCTTCGAAAGCTCCGACTAGCTGGGATGGCAACCGCCCCCAGAAATTTGGTAAGGATGTAAGGGAAAGGTTGATAAGCGGTTCTTTAGAGCGAGTTTTGCGCAAAGCTATACCGGTAGCCACCAACCACAGGCCAACCGACCACCGACCACCGACCGCCGGCCACCAGCCAGCAGATGCAATGTCAATCTGGGTGTTGCCGCAATGATAACTCTTGCAAAACAAAGTCCATTGAAAAAGCATGTAGAAACAGATGCTTCAGCATGTGTTTCGCTAAGGAACAGACGGGATTCTTTTGAGGAGTCTTCCGCGAAAACTCGCGAAACTAGATTGCAGACACATGGATGCCGCGAAAGAAACAAAACCACACCGCGAAAGGTTCGCGAAAGAAATGGGGAAAGAGAGGAGCGAATAGAATGAAAATGGCAAGAAATTGTCAAAACCAAAGAGTGCACACTCAGTTGAGGACATGCAGAAAGCTGTTGCAGTGGATGGTTGACTCATTGATTCAGCAGTTCAGCGCTGGCCAAAGGCTGAAATTCCAACACCTATAGTATGAAAAGATTGGTGCAAAGAAGCTGTCTGCTGTGCAGCTGCAGCTTGAGCAACCTATGTGCACAGAAGGATGTTTCATATGTTTCCCACAGGCGGAAGCTGGACTGTCAGCCAGCTGTACAAACCGATATTCCTGGGAGATAAGCTTTTGAAAATGGCAAGAAATGTCAAAACCAAAGGGTGCACACTCGTTGAGGACATGCAGAAAGCTGTTGCAGTGGATGGTTGACTCATTGATTCAGCAGTTCAGTGCTGGCCGAAGGCTGAAATTCCAACACTTAATATGAAAAGATTGGCGCAAAGAAGCTGTCTACTGTGCAGCTGCAGCTTGAGCGACCTATGTGTGCAGAGGGATGTTTCCCACAGGCGGAAGCTGGACTGTCAGCCAGCTGTACAAACCGATATTCCTAGGAGATAAGCTTTTGAAATTGGCAAGAAATGGTCAAAACCAAAGAGTGCAGACTCAATTCAGGCCAGATGTCCTGTGGGAAATGCCAGTAGTGCCATTCAGCAGCGGTTCGCCGCAGTATTTTGCGCAGAATTTGGACAACGATGTACATGTCTTAATGTTTCAATGTAACATGAACGTTCCCAGGTCGGTAGTGCCTGTAGACAAGAGGAACTTTTGATGCCCAAAGGAGGTTGACAACTGGGGTTTGGACCAACTGGACCTGACTAGTTCCAAAACTTTGTGAGGGTCCCACTCACACTTTGACAACTTAAGCACCTACCACAGGTGTAGCCGCATGTTTGGCGTCAAAGGCTTTCGTCCACACCCACCAAAGGCTCAAACCTTTCACCCGCCTGTGTGTATAATGAGGGGCTCTACGACTGTAGAAACCTGTGATTGCTCTGTTCTTACCATCCAGCAGGCACCAAACCAGCCACAGGTGACTGGCAGCAGCATTGAGAGATGATGGAAGGAGCAGAGCCAGCAGAGCCAGCAGAGCCAGCAGCCCCGTCCTGAACATCCTGAAGCATTTCGCAGTTTTGGCATGCTGCCTGGCTCCATTTTTTGGCATGTCAAGATAGATGAAGATCGCCTAAGATAGCTTTTTAAGTTAGTTGGATCGCGAACCAGTTTTGGCCTTCCGTTCGCAGCATGTAATATGATCTTCAGCTATTCACATAGCATGAGACGGACAAGTTTACACCAACCTGGATGGAGCCTAGAGTGATCCGCAGTATGTCGCATGATGCTGCTTTAAGCATTGCAAGCTCTGCATTGTCCAGCATCGGTGTGAGTTGCCACACCCAAAGGAAAGCATGCTCAAGTTGATCCACATGCCGGCATCCCGATACGATTGTCGCCTCGTTACATCAAGGTGAAGGAAACCCTCGCAGTTTCTGGCCAAAACTCCGCTCTCCAGAAACCTAAGCCAGCCGNCATCCCGATACGATTGTCGCCTCGTTACATCAAGGTGAAGGAAACCCTCGCAGTTTCTGGCCAAAACTCCGCTCTCCAGAAACCTAAGCCAGCCGAGGCGATTAAGCCTAAGCCAGCTAAGCCCAGGTCTTCTTTCTGTCACTTGGCCAGTGACTGAAGCTCGGCGAGTGGAACATCTTTCCTCGGCTCTCCCATGTGTCAGCCAAGGGCGAGACAAGGAAGTGTAAAAAGAAGACAAGATCTTCGCAATGCAGTCAGAAGTCCCAGTGTGTGTGCGCCTCCAAGCCATCCATTGCCATGCGGGCCTTTCTGCTAGTGCGATTGAAGAGTTGTACCACGTAGCAGAAGTAGCATTGCCGACAGTATGACGAGGACCCCGGCGGTGTGTGTGTGTGTGTGGGCTGTGTCTCTTCTCCTTCTCCTCCTTCTTCTCCTTCTTGAAGATGAACACAAAACTAACACAAATATCTGTCAGAAAACCGACATTTTCACAATTGATTTGGGAGAATGTACCACTGGACCAACTCTTCATTTTGAAGGTTGACAAACATATGACAAACGTATCTTTCAGAAGAAATAAATTCTCACAAATGATGGGGTGATCTGCGGAAGGCGATGGTATAGCAGCCAATGTTTCAGGCCTGGCTGAGGCTCGTTCTGCCATGGTTTTGACCATGGTGGTTGCTGTTTTCCCATGGGGAATGATCCTCCACCCATGAATAAGAGTTTTTACTTCGTATACCCATGGCACACGTGATTCATTTTTGGGATTTTTAGAATATCACCCTACCTGGATGCGCAATTGGCAAGAGGACATTGGTGCAACGAATCTATTGCTTCGGACTCGGAGCAGAACATCCGATTGTAGAGTTTTGGTGGCTAAGGTGCCTCCGTGGCCTGGGAAACATGTAAGTTTTGGTGATTTGGTGTCTTGTCACTGCGTTGCCACGTGCAATAAGTATTGCCCCATTTGGTCAGCTTCCTCGAACTAATTCAGCTGTGGAAGCAGATCACGCAACTGTGTCAGGTGGCCCTCCAGCACAAGATGTATGCCATGTATGCCACCCTACATCAACCTGATTCAACCTGCATCAGTTCATCATCTCAGATTAGATTCTGTCCTTGTTTGACATCTCACCGGCCAGTTCTCTCACATGCTGCCAGGACCAAGCGCAAGCTCAGTTGCCCAAAGCAGCCATTGAGATCCAGTTCTGCACGTTCAGCAAGTATCAGTTGTACTGTTCCCTCGCGTTTGGAGCATGATGCAGGATTTTTGCTCTACAGTTTCGAAGGTTTCTGTTTGCCGAGGGTTTTGCAGAAAGGTGTTTGTGCTCATGCAGCATGCCCATGTCAATCCAGACATGCAGTTAGTTGCCATTGCCTATCTTTCAATCTTTCAAATATGAGGAGCATGGGAGTCTGAGCTGAGAAAGAATAGGTTTCCAGCATAGAAGACAGGTGAAAAAAGTACAATGATGGTTGGCAAGAAATAATCACCTTCGAGAGACGCGTAGCAACCTTTTCCTCTCATCACAGCATGATGCTGTGCTGACCCGACATTCAACTGCTGTCGTGTTCTGGACATTGCCATTTTGATTGTGTCCATTCTGTGGGACATTCAACGCCACGAACGCAGTCTTGTGATCCACCTTCTTAGCATATCACTACCCCTCACACAAACCCCAACTGAGTGCACTGGCAATGGTATTGGACAGGCAGTTTTTTCAACACAGTTGAGTTGCAGCCATAGGCTTGCCAAGATGACACGGTGGCTGATGCATGGCACCGGGCTTGTTTAGAGTTTTTGCTTCCAAGCAGCCAATCATTTTGAGCCCTTAAGTTTCAAGCATTCAGCAAAGCCGCGTTGAGCTGCCCAGAATCTGGCTGCATGAAATCTGACGTCCCTTCGGTTGGCCATGCTGTTGCCGTTCTCAGAAGGATTGGTGGCGCACGTGGGCTCTGTTGTCAGTGGACAGGAGGAAGAAATGAGTCACAGCATGATCTGAATTCCTTTGAAAGTGTTTAGGGCATTCACACGTCGAACCTATTGTCGAAGAGGGAAGCTCTCATTTCAGCTGTCAATCCTATGTCCTACGAGACAAACCCAAATATGAAAAGTTCGGTCGCGATTTAGGCTTATTGATAGTCATTTCTTGCATATTGTTAGATGGCACGAGAAAGGAGAGTCCATGGCCAGTTTATCGCCCTGAGTTCAAAGGTTTGCTGTTTCTGTTCCGTTGTGGCAAAAGAAGGGGATGCTCTTGGAGTAGGAGCCTGAAGAGCAAAGATGACTGCCAAGCATCAGTGAAGATGGGTGCTGCAGATGTTTCTATTTGAGCGGAGTTACCTGAAGCCTACGTGAGGCTGACAACTAGTGGCCGTAGTGTGCTGTTTTTTCCAAAACCCCGTTTTGGCCTGTGGGTCTGCGGTCGATGTTTGGCTGCACAAGAAGACTGGCCGCAGTTGCCTTTCCGTAAAAACCTCGAAGCGATAACCGTTCCCTGACTGGTCGGAATGCAAGTCTGGGCACCCATTCTTTTTCAGCATGTGACCTGCCTTGATAAAGATCCACAGGTTTCATGGCATCCAGACCATTGCTTTCAGCCCGAACCAATCGGTGATTCTGTGTCAAGTCCTCTCATGGATTTGCTCCTGAGATTGAAAGGATTTGCGTCATCACCGTTGCGTTTTTTTCATTTGGNGCCCGAACCAATCGGTGATTCTGTGTCAAGTCCTCTCATGGATTTGCTCCTGAGATTGAAAGGATTTGCGTCATCACCGTTGCGTTTTTTTCATTTGGGGACTGCTTTCAACACTCACATGAAGAATTCCTCAAGAACAAACAGTGCACGACATTTCCAGAATTTGAACATCCCCAAACCACTTTTAATTGCTACCCTGGGTCCCACTCTTGTCTCCCACTCTTGTGTCCCACTCTGGATGCTGTGGGCCAACTGATTTTACACTTGTCTCCCACTCTTGTCTCCCATTCTGGGTGGTGTGGAGCTGTGCAATTTTGTTTGATGAATATCCAGATGTGCTTGATTTGGTGCCTGCGATTGTGGCGCAGGTCCCAGACAAGGCCAAACATATGATCCCACAAGCTCTGTCCAATGTTCTGTGGGCAGCTGCAACGATGAAGCATGATGCACCTGACGTGCTGGATGTGGTCCCTGCGATTGTGGCGCAGGTACCAGACAAGGCCAAAGATATGATCCCACAAGATCTGTCCAATTTTATGCAACAATGAAGGGTGATGCACCTCACGTGCTGGATGTGGTGCCTGCGATTGTGGCGCAGGTCCTAGACATGGCCAAAGATATGATCCCACAAGCTCTGTCCAATAGCCTATTAGCCCTCGTTCTTTTGCAAGATTCTGTTCCTGGTGTTAGTTCTTTTCTTTTGGGTGAGGCTGACGGCAACAGTGGCTTGGTGGGAGAGGCAGCATCACGGGTCGTCAAGCTACTTCCAAAGCTCACTGGCTTGAACTTATTCCTGACGCCCCCTGCTGTGGTTTGGGCATGTGCAAAGCTGGAACAGCACCACGATGAGCTCCTGTCCGCTGTTGCGAAGCGTTTTGCATCTCGAAAGACGATCTCGTCGCTCAGTGACTGGGGTTTGTGTGCGATGTACGGGTCATACCAACTGCTGGATTCAACCGATCGCTTCACCGATTGTGCAGAGATGTTGAAGAAAGAGCTGACCAGGAGAGGACTTTCTGAATCCGATGTTGGCTGGAGCCTTGAAGGGCCTCTGGACTGGGCATGGACCGAGAAGTGAATTTATGGCGAGGGGCGCACAATTCAATTTTTTTCCAATGTTTCATGTCCATTCAATCTTTTTCACGCTCACGTCATCGTGTTTGTGTTTGTTCTTTCCCATCCCTTTGACTCCAGGCATTTTTTATGCCGGAGCCGGGCTCCCTGTGGCACCGGTTCTCCGGAAGAGTGCTCAGAACTCAAAGCACACCTCCGGCCCAGATGGTCAAGATTTTTAAACACCATCCTGAGCCAACTGGCCTGCAGTTGGCCGATTCGCAGTGTATCAAAATGGGAAAAAAAGGTGCTGCTCACTGTAGGACTTTTGGGTCTCCGAGACGACCGAGGATGTAGAGCAAAGTCACACAAGATGGACAATTGGTAGTAGCGGGACAGCATTCACAGCGTGACCCATGCGGCTTGAGTATGTCCACACAAGCGCGATCCTGCTATACCTCCAAAACCCGTCCAAAACCTCTGTATTGTATTCTATTGTGATGTTCCGATACTATAGTTGGGCTGGGGATTCCCATGGCTTTCCCTGGTGGGACAGGCTGTCCGAGCACCTTCCCCGAGTGGCGCGAATGTGGAGAATGAGCAGCACACCTCGAGGCCCCGCTGGGGACAGCAACCGGGTAGGTGACCAACTCATATCATGCCAGATTCTGTTCCTTGTTTGGTGAAGTTCAGGACAAATCCCAGGCTTTTGAGCCATGCCAAATGTACCAAGATAGATTTTGATGGATTTTACTTGTCCGCTTGTTTTGGGATCGTGCCAAAGATGCACCGCGGTGACCACTCTGAGTTCCGCACTTCGAAGGTTATGCCCTGTGGATCGCAAAACGTTTCGTGGCTGTCTACCTAAAATTGGACCCTTGGCATTCCTTCTAGATTCTGCCCGTGACTTAAATTGATGTCAGCATTCGCATTCACACAGATTAGCGCAATGGCACTTGCAATTGTAGAATTACAAAAAACATGTCAATGTTGCAGGCGCTTTTGCCATACCATTGAGAGAGGATATATAAACAGGATTAAACAAGTCTTGAGTCTTGGCCAGGATAGCTAGCGGCTAGTGTTTGCTTCACCGTTCTCTTGGACTGCCCCTTGAGGATCGTGATGCAAATGCTTCATTCGGCTATGCGGGACGATGCTTCGTAGTGGGCCTTCTACTTGTTTTCATCTGGGCTCAGGCAGGGCCCCAGAGATTTCAGAAACTCTTGATGGGTGAAATGGTGAAAGTTCAGTTGCATTTGCACATTCGAGGCGCGGGGCCTTGTTTGGATTGTGCAGAGTCTCCTGAACATGTTGAATGATGCTGCTCGGCTCAGGGTTGCCTTGACATTGCGGCAAGGGAAGGTGTGGGTGGACACATGGCAAAACCCAAGATGCTGCAGCTTGCTCAGGATGAGGATGCCAAGAAAAAAGCGGAAGAGAAGAAGAAAAAGAAAGACAAGTGAGTACGGAACCGCAGGGCTCAAAGTCGCCGTGCAGCTGTGCTCCGCTGGATTGATTGACTCACAACAAAGAATTTGTTGGCTCTAGCTTTGCTGCAGCGACCTTGTAGCGTTAGACCTACCGCCTGGAGCCAGACAAAAGAATTGCGAAGGAGTGATGTTTTGCATTCTCTGATTGAGGAGAGATCTGTGCATACGTGACATGGCTGACCTTGTAGTCGTTGTTCCTTTGCAGCAGGGGATTGTCAAAACCATCATCCAAAATATCATACAAATTCATACAAATTCCAATTTTGTTTTCAAAAGGTTTTGTTTTTTTGGGGCGTGTTTTTTTGGCATATAAAGACCATATAGATGCCAAACATCCTGAGGAATCCCCAGCCTTTCAAGTGCCTTTGGGGAGTGGAAACGACTGCGCCAGGGTCGCAAGGGCATGACGCTCCAAGCCGTTCGGAGCTGAGTGGCTTGAGATTTCTGTGCATTTAAGTGGCATTTCAACCAAGGCGCTTCAAGGATTTTATGGGATTTAAGTTGGTATTTGATATCATTTCATGGAATTTTCATGGGATTACCGAAGGACAATTGGGTTTTAACACATTTTAAAACCAAGCCATGGGGATGCGAATCATAATCTTTGGGTTCGTCTTAAAATGGTTGAACCGGGAATAACTCCAAATTTCGAGTTCCTCCAAACAGAGTCATGACTCGCCCATTCGCCCACCTTTTTTGAGGACCATATTTGTCCTGACACTTACTTTCATGCGTTGATTGGCTTCAGGGCCCGTTATCATTGGTGGTGGCTGGAAGCTCAGTGAGGATGCTTTGAGACAGAACTATTTTGGTTGGTCGATGTTGGTAGTTTCAACTGCCACCATCCTTTTTTTGAGCTTGTTTCGAACGTTTGTACCCAATATTTTCTTTTGATGGATTGAATCTACCAACTAGTTATTTTCAAATTTGTTACTTTTGTGTCCGGCTTCATTGATATGATACCCGGTCTACCGATGCTGCTGTAGGTGGGCGTCGGCCGGCCAGTGTTGGAAGGCTTGGCATTTACAGCAGCCACCACACTGCAATTAGCCTTGTCTAATCTTTTTCATATAATTTTGCAAGGAGAAGCCGGGGAGGGACTTCACTTGAAAAGAACAGAGCGAGCAAGATATTGGACATGGATTAATCCGCATAGGAGTGGAGTGTTAACCATCAACCAAACCTTCACCAACCCTTAACCAACCACGAACCAACCATCAGCACCTGCCGCCAGGCTGCAGGTGGAAGAGCCCAGCCCCACCACAGCTGATCAGGAGCAGACGCTAAACCAGCTCCTACAGCCCTTCCTGAAGGCCTGCTGCTTGGGGGTGCCATGGTTGATTGCCTTGGTGATTTAAGATGGATCAGGTAGCCATTTCACCAATTTAGCCATCAAGGTGGCCAGGATAATCAACTTTCTAAGGCACATTTGACATATTTTTCGAAGGGCTAAACCGTTAAACGCTTGAAACAGCTTGGAGGAGTGGGTTACACCACCCATTGTGAGCCCATCCCAAGGACGTCGGTTGGGGAAAAACACCGCAGCCAGGGAGGCGCAGCACCGACGGTTGAACAGCATGCCATCCAAGCCTTGCAGCGATTCCTGAAGGCCGGTGGTTTACCTCTCTGGTCATCGCCAATCAATTACAATAAATCACTGGATCTTCAGTTTCCTGAAGAATCCTGGAGAGCTGGGGCCGGATAAGTTGAAAAAGTTGACACAAAAAGCCAGGGAGCCCCTGATTTGATGCGACGATGGCACGGGCCCGGCCCTCAGCTGTCACCGGCAGCGGTGCGCTCTGGTCGACTCAGCCCTTGAGGCCTGGGAGTCCGCTGGTGGCGGTGTCACGTGCGGGACGCGCGGATGTAGCGGGAGACTGAGGGAAAGCTGGAAGAAGGATGGTGAAGGTTGTGTAGCTACCGATCTAGAATATAATAGAATACAATCGGGCTGGTTGTTCTCAGGCTCGAATGCTGCTGCGTGCCGGTGCGAGTGCCAATGATGCTGACTCCAAGGGTGTTGGAGCCTCAGGAATTTTGACCTAACCCAGTTATATATAGAAATATATGAGTAATTATTGTCCCCAAACAGGGAATGTGGTACGGCTGGCAAATTGTTTTCATTTTTTTTTGAGAAAGGATATCCTTTGTCATTATCCTTTGTCATTGTCGCATGCAAATGGCAAAACGTATTTTGCCCACTACTATCTGATTTCATGATAGTCGGATCATTGAATTCCTTGTCTGGGAATCACCATGCGCCCAGCCGGTAAAAGAGTGCTGACTGCGTTGTGGGATGTCGTTGATGTGCACAGGTGACGCCTTTGCACATCGCCGTTTTTGATGGGTGCTTGCCATAGCATGCTTGGACGGGTCAAATGCAGAACAATATTCAGCAGCCAATTGTGATGCCGCAGAAGCGATTCTCAGGAATGCAGATCTTTGCAAAGTCCTTTTGAGCGCCAGGGCAGATGTGGCAAGCCAAGCTTGGGATGGCTGGGGATGGCTGGGGAAGTTCCACGCTTTGAACTAACAGGTTTCTGAATGGCGGAGTCGGACTGCTGAGGTAGAAGCTGCAGACCGACACGGACAGACGCCCTTATTTTTTGCGTGGGGGTCGCACGAGGGCAGCACTTCTTTGGCAGAGTCTTGGACGACGGCCATGGAAAAATATGGTGAAAAGCAAGCCAATTCCATGCTCCATTGGCGTGTTTACTGTTTACATCACTTTATATTATAATATGTACATGATAGACTGTCTTGAGCAGCATCTCTATGTATATCATTTTGTGATATTTTGTGTGCGTATGCAATTATTACCGCAAATAAATGGATTGATGTTTGTATCCAATATAATATACAATCATAATACATGTGTAGTTAAGTTGTATATATATATATACACATTTGTATATACATATCCATCCTACTACGATTGTTCTGCTTGGCGGCTCCCCCAACAAATGATGGCGACCCAACATCCATCCGTTTGTGCGAACCAACTTCTGGGTTTCCCCGCAGCTGTTGGTTCATTGACGTCTTGCTGAGCAAGGCATCCAGTTCCAGTTCAGCGAGGCCCTTCACCAGAGACGGACTGATCATTTTTTGGCAGTAAACTTGGCAAACCAATGCACACCATCTCATTTGTTTTAATGTGCTAAATCCAATACTGTAATGAACCAGACCCAATAGAGGTATTTTATGGGATGATGTAAAGTGATGTAAAATGACCACCAAAAGGTTCGTGAAGTTGGATGGTTTATTATTGGGTTTACCAGGTTTACCACATTATAAAATTTGCCATACCTGTCCAACCGCAAGTCATGCTTCAGGTATGGCGTCCTCCCTGCCAAAGCTACACATCAGCACCATAAGATGACAGCATTCGCATCACGGGCCGTACCCTCCAGTAATCAAACGTGGCAATAGAAAATCACCCATTTGTATATGATTTTCCCATTAAATCCTCCATTTATGTTATAGGGGATGTCCCATTGCTATGTTTGATTACAGGAGAGTACCTTGATTTGATCCAAACTTGCTGAGGAGCAACCGTGCCTCATCCAACGTTACTTCGGTGGCAGCCATTGCTGAACTTGTTTGAAGTTGTTTGTCAATCATAGCTGGAGGTATGTTGCAGGCTTCAATGATGAGCGGCATTTTTTTTTAGTGGAATAACTGGATATGCATAAGCACTTAAATAAATGAATACAGTATAATATATAAAAGTACTTACTGCAACTCTCCTTCTCTCTCTCTCCCCCCTTCTCTGTAGATATCCATATCTATATATCATATTGTTTCAAGCACATTTGTTCCCACCATGCATGAAGAATTCCACATTGGCTGAACATCGAGGCGCCTCAAATTTCGGGCTCGGCGTCCTTTCCCGACCTCTCCGCCTTCCCGGACATGTCGTGGACAAAGAAACGGTCACCAAAGGCTGGGGGCTGTCCAAAGCAACAGCTCTTTCGGTAGCTGCTGAATTTTTGCTGTTTATATGGCTGATTAATTCATATGATTAATATATATACACACACACACACATATATATATATGTATATATAAGTATTGGTCATATTGTTCACTATCATGGTACCAAAACAAAACTATAGCTAAGTATTGAACCTTTCAAGGTGCTTTTTTCCTTGAAACATCTGGTGGTTGAACAAGCTTCCGGACCAGGCTTCCATAAAAAGGGGCGACGTTTCCTTGTTGGACCCTCATGTCAGGTGCCACAGGAGCCGCCCAAGCGATTTGCAGGGCCAAAGCACGTCCAGGGCTATGGCGGCCACGTGCCAAGGAAGTCGCTGGGCACGGAGAAAAAATGGACCCGAGAAAGGGGATGGTTTAGGCCTTTAGTCACTGGATTGGTTCAAGGGAAAATTTACAGGAAACCTCTATATTTGATGGGGACAACCATGGTTTCCTGTAGATTTTCCCTTCAACCAATCCAGTGATTTAGGCGCAAGAAATGAGGATTTCATGGGATACATAGACCATATATATATATATATATATATATATGTGCATGTATATGCACGTACAGAGGTATTTCCATATGGATATATCAATCTCCGAAAACATGGGATGCAACCAATTTGATGGGTATATCAGTGAGACAATAGGATTTACAACCAAAACTACTCGTATGAGTATATATATATATATATATGCACATATATCTACAGTATCCAATATAGGTCTGTCCGATGGGAATTCCAGTACGAAAATGGTGATAAATTAACCAATGGATGGCATTGCGTCGCCTAGTTTCAGACAATCCCAAGTTTGAAGTGGACGATGTGGGGACGATCTCTTTGAGATCATTCAATGGAGATCATCCCACTGCAGGTTCAACCCATTTGCTGGCAAGCACATCCTGGCGAAGCTTGGTGTGTCCGACGGAAGACCGGAAGCTGTGGGAGATGAGTGAAGCCAACAACGATAATAACACCGTAATCTGATTGGGGTTTATTAAGGTTTAAATTTTGGTTTAGCCCTAGTAATGAGACGATGTAAAATGACCCCCCAAACGGTTGGGTTACTGGGATGGTGGCAGCTGCCATCATTGGGATGGTTGCAGCTGCCACAGCTTGTCAGGAAGTCGCAATCCTTGCCTCAGATCAAGTCCACCACTGGCGCTGATCCTCGACCAAAATCTGCTAAAAAGTTGCATGCTTCCACCACTAGAGTGCCATGCAGCAGGTCACCTCCAGGAATCTCACCTGGCCATGGCAACTTGCCCAGCTTTCTGCGACTATGTACCCTCTGGTAAACTAACATAACTATGGAAAATCACAATTTTTGATGGGAAAATCCACTATAAATGGCCATTTTCAATAGCTATGTTAGTTCACCAGACACCTCCAGTTCCGCATCCCTGGGCTTCGGCATGTGGTATGGGTATCTTTGCAGCTTCAGGGGGGGACTGTGGAAGATATTTTTGGAGAACCAACCGGGTTGTTTCCAAGG
Organism: Symbiodinium sp. clade C Y103; assembly: GCA_003297045.1. Classification (NCBI taxonomy): domain Eukaryota; class Dinophyceae; order Suessiales; family Symbiodiniaceae; genus Cladocopium; species Cladocopium sp. clade C. The sequence continues at coordinate 173,799 of BGPT01000201.1, forward strand.
GTTTTTGGCAAAAAATATGTATAATATATATATATATATTATATCTATATCTTTCTTTTTTCTTGGTGCTTCTGTGGCTCTGAATGTGTTTGTAGCGTTCATTGCCTACTTGAGTTCTGCCAAGTCTGGGAATTGCCGTATCGGGGCAATCAATCTTGATCATAGTCTGTTGTATCTCTTCCCCAGTGACGCAAACTTGAATGATTGATGTCTTCTATATGTTTTGGGGACAGAATTCAACTCCTACTACAGTACCCCAAAATATCCCAAAATGGCCATGGACAGAGAGAGAGAGAGAGAGACCATCTCACAGATGTCAAGTTTGATGTCAATCACATGGAAGCACTCAGACTCGGTGATGCTGCCGGATTTTTTTGGGGCTTGTGGACAAATATTTTGAAGCTTTCTATTATATCCCTCTCTTGTGGATGGTGAGTGAACAATTGACTGATATTTTTGGGATGGGTTGGAAGCACCAAGCAGTAGCTTGTTTGTCAACGAGTGACCAAAACAGCGAGATAAGCAGAGATTGAATGGCGTGCGCATGAGCAAATCCAGCGCAGTTTGGTGAGGCATGTTGGAAATTTCCCATCTCCTGTGGACAATTGGGCGCCTGCACACTTTGCCGCTTGCCCTGCAATCAATTTGTCCACCGTTCACTGCGAAAATCTGCGCATCCTTTCCAAATATCCAGGGACAGGCAACAGCAAGGTGAATTTGACCCCTAAGATCCCAAGTCGTTTTTGATTTCCATGGGAAGATACCCACCTCTTCCAATGAGTTGATTGGGGGAGTTCCAATGGGTTCCACCCCTTCCCAGGTGGATGGGCGCCCTCCATAGGCGACTCCAGAGAGCCTGGAGAGTTCGGCCTGGGTTTCGATGGCTGAGCTGAAAGAGTTGAAAGAAGGGCCACTGGAGTCGCTCCTACCCATGAGATGAAAGTGTCAGTGGCTAGAATGCACAGTAGGTTTCACCCATTTCATACTGCGACATTGCAGAACAAAATGCGTGCTTGCAGAAAGTTTGCAGGAGTTGAGTGGCTTCTGTAGTTGGCGCTGGGACCATTTCCATGTTCACTTTGTGCATTCGTTCCGCACGAACCAAAATGTTTCTGAAGATAGTAACTCAAAAAAAGTCCAGCAGTAGCAGAGTAGATGGATGATGTCTCCCAATCTGAAGTTTTAAGACCAAAAGGAAACAAGGACGTGGGCCCCCCTTCTATGTTCATTTGGATCCTTTGAAGACCACCTGGGCTACTATCTCCATCATTATGCATTAGGTGGCTTTGCTTATACAAACCCACATGTTGAAAACCGTGACAAGATATCACACACACACACACACGGATATATTTATTTAGATAGATAGATAGATAGATAGATAGATGGATAGATAGATAGATAGATAGATAGATAGATAGATGTTTTCAAGGCTTTCTTCATCTCGTTATTCTGAAGCCATGGCTGGCTGAGATTCTGCAACATCTGAGCCACCCTGGATCAGTCGACAGTTTCAATCAGTACATTGATTCAATGACCCGACGTCAATGCAGCGGAGGGCCCTCCTCGCAGAAAAGGCTGGGATGTTTGGGCCATTCTTGGATTTTATGGCTTGACGAGAGCTCAAACTTCAACAACTCCAAGCACACTTCTCAAGCCCATGAGCGCGAGGGTGTGCAGAAGCAGAGGCCAATCTATAGATGCAGCCAAGCCAAACAAATATACTCTGAATGCTGCTTTGAAGGAATACACTGGTGCGATCCTCTGGGGCCAGTCTATTGCAACACTTCGTCGCATGTACGATGGAGGGGTGGAAGTTGACTTGATCGCACTCAGTACCGGGACAGCGGCTTGTGCAAGGACTGGGGTGGAAAGAACTTCTGCAGGCAGGATACGTGTGCTGAGTTTTTTTTTTCGCGATTACCCACAGTACCAGGCGCCAACTGCCGGGCATCCATATTATCCATGTAGGGTCTGGGAGAGATGTTTAAACTAGTGCATATGTAGCAGGTAAGCAACGATAAATAAATGGCAACATGACAATAACATCCGCATTATTGTGAAATATTGTGAAAAAATGTATCAGATTGTATCCAACTATCTCAATATCCAATACTAGCATACTCTCAAAATATATGGTATCTGAATCTAAATGATTTAGCTGCCCCAGTGCCAAACCTCGGGCCCCAAGGAGCACTTGTTGGATGCGCGCATCGCTGATTCTTGGGCGGATCGTGGATGACATGAAGCCCGATTTGACGGTGTTCAACATTGACATCAGCGGGTGCCAAGGTCTTCAGTGGTTGCAGGGATTTTCGCGGCTTTCTCAACTGCAACAGCTGGGACTTGGCCCAACTGCGGTGACACATGGTGAGATCCTGAAAGCATGCTTGAAATCTGAGGACGAGAGGTGAGGAGTGGCCAAAACCCATCAACAAAACAGTGGATCTACGTGGATCTATGAATTTAATGACACCAAAAAACTGATGACCCCTCTATCCACCTCACGGTTTATAACCACATCTACCTATTACATACAATGATATGTAAGGTATATCATCATCATTTGCCCAATTCGTGAACCTAGTTAGTTCAACCAACTGTGCCTTTGGCCTATAATTAATTGACCAGAGTTTAGCTAGTTCGATGATTTTCGCAGCTACATCCATTTTCTTCGGGAATTTCCTCACTACCAGAGGATATAATAGCCCCCCCAAAAAAGATAAAAAAGTAGAATCCTCCCAAAACAGTGAAAACTTATCTCCCTTTTCCATCCATTTCTAGGGAAAATCCTCCAATTCACCATGAGTTTCCCAGCACACCTGGCAACTTCTGGAGGATGTTCCCAGCTCCCGGGTCCAGCCCCTGGCAACGCGCCTGGCGCCTCTTCGACGGTGCCTCCCTGGACCTCGTGGCCCGGAGCATCGCCGCGTCGGGCCGCGCCTGGCTCGACGCGCTGGCACTGCTGGGGGACACGGCGAAGGACGGGCTGCGGCGGGACACGGTGCTGGTGAACGGCGCCTTGGGGAGCTGTGCTGCGGCAAAAAGGCGGGGGAGCAGAACACCGGAGAAATGGGGAAATTACCAGGAGTGAATTGATGGAATTGGGGGGTATATCGGGTTTCACCATCAATAAATGGCAGTTGGATTGTTTGGTGAAGGGTAGTTCTTTGTTTTCCAGTAGGGGGAATATTGCATCACAAATATGCAGCGCATCCCAAGATCAACCATGTAGGTGGTGCAGCGCCATAGCGGTTCTGAGAAGTGTTGCCATGCTCACGCTGCGCGCCAGTGCTGTGACTTACTCCACTGCCACTGCGGCTGCTGGGCGGTGCCAGTTGTGGGAGATGGCATTCCAAGTGACAAAGGAGTTGAGGAGCCATGCTCTGGAAGCGAGTCTCTTGTTGAAGACTTCATTTTTTCTAAAGAGTGTATATGTTCATCCCTGAAGATGGGATGATGTGGGATGATGAGTGATGATGATCCCAATCAACTTTCCGAACTTCGACATGTCACACATATAGTTCTTCAACCTTCCATGTGTGGATCGGTCGACGCCTATATTATTACCATATTCGCCATTTATGTACCATTTTTTAATATTATATATATATATATATTTACAATTTTTTTGGAAATCAACCATATTAACCCATCCATTTCCCATGGTGGTCATGGTGCTCCCAGCCTCCCCAGCCCTTGCCCAGGTCTCGTGGCTCACAGTGCCGCCACCGGCGCCTGCGTGGGCCGCTGGCACAGGGCCGTCCACCTGGCCTTAGAGCTGCGGAGCCAGGCGATCCGAGGTAACACGGTGATGTTTGGCGCGGTGCTGGCGGCCTGTGAGACCTGGAATGATGTTTGGGAAAGTGGTGGGGAAAACCGCTGTTTTGTTTGGGTTATGCATGTGAAAGTTGGGGAAGTGAAGGATTTACGTGGAAGGGATCGGAATGAATGATAGTGGTCATAATATTGAGAAGGAAGATGTCAAGATATGTGAAGCATTATTGGTAGGAATGGCTGAGTCTCATGGGTCTCCTTAAGCCTGAGCCAGATCCAAGGATGAAGGAGGGAAATGGTCAAGAGGTCTAAGCTTTCTGATTGACCTGGGCAGCATGGCTCTTTTGCTCAACACCGTGGCCATGAATTCGTTGATCAGCGCGGTGGCTGTAGGAGCTTGGTCAAGGGCTTTCAGGTGGGCGTGCACAACAAGTGCCGTTGGTGGTGAGGATGGGGTGATTACATCCAGTATCATCCAGTATCTGCTTTGCGCTTTAGTCGTTTCTTTTAATAGTGATCTTCTGTGATGGTTGCACTTAAGACTTAGGACAAGCTCCTGTTTGTGATCTGGTACTATGGTGAATAAGATGATAGAAGTGACCATTCCTTCGCTTATTCAGCTGCCCAGCTGCCCCACAGGTTCTTTGAGGTCGCAGGCCATAGCCGTCTCCAGCTTGACATCATCAGCTGGGGATCTTTGATCAGCGCCCAAAGCTGGAAACGGGCTATGCAGTTGGTGGAGGGGGCCAAGGAGGCATCAGTGAGGCGGGATGGAGATCCAAAAATTTGAGAAAGCTGACTGGAAGCCGCAAGGTGCTGTTTTGGATGGGCCAGACTTTGATCCTGAAGTGATTTTGTCAGAAGTAACCCTTGTGTCGATACATCACGAAGGAGGGCTTCATTTCTTGAAGGAACTATATAGTGGTTCTGTTTTTTTACTCCTTGGATTTTCTTCATTTTCCATTGTTTGTGCTTGCTTAGAAGCTTGCTCTGCTAGCAAAACTGCTCTAGTTGTGCTGTTAATGTGGCAAACCATTTCCAATATTGCCGTACACGGGTGAATCTCATCCTCAAATGAATCCCAGAAAATCCCACAAAGTCACCATGAACCCACACTAGTTGTGTTTGAACATTTGCCTCTTTTGGTTCGGTGATAGGCTGTCGTTGGAAGCCCTGAACGCGGCTCTCAGCGCATTCCAAGTGGCAACTTCCTGGAGAGGAGCCACCGCCTTCTTTTGGCACTTCAAAGGGCAGTTGCTGGAGCCAGACTCCGTTTCGGACCTTTCAGCAATCAGTTCCTGGGGAAAAAATGGTGTCAGTCCTGTTATTAAGTCCAGGTCTTTTGCTAAACATTCGTGGTTGTTTTGGTTGGGCTGAAGATGTTGAACATCGAGAACTGAAAAGCACTGATAATAAAACTGATAATATCTGATAAATTTTTCCGTACTTCACTCCCTAGCTTGTGGCTTCAGACTTCGAATCCTTTGTTCCACTCAGGCTCCATGGGGAGCGCAGGCCGCTGGCGAGGGGCTGCTGAGAATCTTCAGCACATGCGCCAAAGGTTCACGGAGCCCGTTGCTGGGTTCCAATTGGGCGGGTCAGAAAGTTCATGAAGCCACCCAGCTCATTTTTTTAGTTTACAGACCATTACCTTTTCTTGGGTTTATTACATAAACCATTAAATCATAAACCCCATTAACTAGTTTGATATAGCCGAACTCTTCAAGAAGGCAATATAGAGAGAGATCGATGTAGCTGCAATAAACCAAAGTTGTATTGGTTACAAACAAACTTAGCCTCACTCACTAACATCCAATCCAATCATCAATTCTTTTACAAGATACAGTTTATTTTACATCGCCATTCAGTGGGTCAATCACCATAGGCATAACATTCCCATTAATCCCCACCATTAAAGCCATTAACCCATCAGTCATTACAAACGAACTTCAGTTCCAAAATCCTACCTTCATCTACCTTCATCTACCTTCTAGATCCTTTAGAGTTAAATCACCCGAAAATCATTGAGTTCAACTCCCCCATTTGCAGCTGATCCTTCTGCCCCAAGTTGACCTCAGGACGTGATCACCTGCAGCGGCAGCATCAGCAGCTGCGCGCGCGCACGAGCCTGGCGTCAAGCCCTGCAGCTGCTGCGGACGGTGGAGCTCTTCTGGCTGCGGCCCAACGAAGCCACGTTGGGGGCCGCGATCAGCGCCTGTGAAGGGAAGCGAAAAAAGGACGAGCTGAGGTGGCCCGTGGTGGGCATGAGATAGTGTGTTCTTTTTTGGGTGTTTAAGCATGAAAAATGGTGATTGAATGGGATATAAATGGGGATATAGGTTGGTTTATAACCAACCAATTGGAATTAGTCCCTTCACCCGGTCATACTTAGACACCCCGCAGAAACCATAGTTTAGTAGGGGATGAAGTCTAATGAAATCACATCTTTGGGACCATACAAGGAGGGTGTTGAATATTAAGGGGGATTGATTATTGATTACCCAAAAAATGGTGGGGGTGTGCCAAGTTGGGTGCGATTGATGAGGTTGGAAACTAGGAGGCAACTTTGCAGGTTGGTTGGTGATGAGAGGTGATGATCTACTGTTCCTAGCATAGCCTCTTTCTTGGCTTACAGTCGAAGTGAAGAGCTGGAAACAGTCACCAAGAGTCACAGAAGGGCAGGGGGAAAGGGAGTATAAGATTCGGATGAGGCACCAAGAAAAGAATGGGTTTGAGATGGTTTAAGCTCGTTAAACCATCTGGAAACACAATGTTGGACTCATCTCATACATGGCCTGTGCATGCTGGTCCAATTCATGCCCAAGTGAACCATATGTATATCAAAAAGTCCAACAGAATACCGGAATCAACTAACTAACCTATGCGCCAACTAATTTCCTGTAAAAAATCATAAAACACATTGAACAACATGATCTAATTCAACTAGCAACAAGAAAATGCTAAAGTTAAACATCCTCTGATTTTCGAGGACACATTGTTTAACCTCAACCCGTGGCCGAGAAATCGCATGGTGATGGCCGTGTCACTCGCTGCTAGCAGAAGGTGCCAACATGAGTGGCGTTCTTGACTGGCTCCCGTTGCTGTCAGGCAAGGCTTGGCCAGATGAAATACGTATAAATAAACTGTAAATAAGCATGCAAATGCACTACACATATCTAATATCTATATCTATATCCATATTTATTCGCCCAGAACTGATACACACACACACACTCACATGCACATTATATAGATGCATATAGCATAGGTACAATGATGGGCAATGATGGGCATATCAGCCGGTATAAGCATACATACAGGGAGATCCCTCAGGAAAAGGTGGGAACCATGCAGTGGTAGGTACCATGCATCCTCGAGCCGGAGGTCTTCCTTCGATTCCGTGCCTGGCCGTGAAACATGCAATGGCTGGGTTGAGATTCAACACCTATCAAGTTAAAGATGTTTGGGAGCAGTTTTGTGTTAATTGTTAATTTTTGAAAGGGATAAACGCCAAACTTACCAAACAAGAGAAGAAGCATCCAATATCATCCAACATTTTGGCTCTTTTGGAGTTCCCAGGTTGGGAGCAAGAAAATTCGGGCCAGGGCCTCCCAATTCTCAGCACACTTTCCGCCGTTTTTTGTTTAGGTCAGGGATCTCTTCCGCGCACTCTCCTGGGTGGCCTTTGATGGGCATTCCTGCTGGCTGCTTGCCTGCGTTTGACACCCCCTGCTGGTTGATGACTAGTTCGGGGTTTTCTAAGCACTATTGAGCTAACACCTAATTATTTTTAGTTTTTAGTAACGGGGTTATCATAATATATCATGATAATTATCATAATAGATCATAATCCATGAGGGATCCCAGTCTTAACCAAGCAGGATTACATATGTAAATGGAATGATGGAAGGGTTTGCCATGGCTGGCCTGAGCGGATTTTCATCCCATCCTCTGAGGAGCCCTCTCGTAATCAAACACGGCAATGGAAATTCATTTTTGTCAAGCGAGAACATCATTTGTACATGGATATCACTGGAGGATCTTTCCATTGCCAGCTAAAGTTACTCGAAGGTATGGTTTCAAACTGCTGACTTTGGCAGATGTTGCACAAACCTGCCAGGACATGCCCTTCGAATTGTGATCACGTTGACCACAACACCTCCCAGGTTGCTCGGCACAACGAACCACCTCCAGCATGGACGGAATCGGGGATGGCAGGATGCTGCCAACAAATGACGAGGTACAAATTCAAAGACTAAATGCATATACAAATAAAATATTGATCAGCCAATACATTGGGACGCCAATAGATATACCTCTCATGATCCAACGAACAGGAACTTGTTTGAGTTCCTGGCGTGAAATCTCTGCCGCTGAGGTTGAGATCAGGAAGGGAGTTGAAAAGCTGCCTGCAGTCACTGCTGGAACAGACGCTCGCGACTGCCGCTCGCGTGTTGCTGGTGGTGCCAAGGGGCAAGTGGTGCCGAGGAGGGTCGTATCCAACTTCCATCCCTCCCTGGTTGTCTCGCATGACGCATCGATTTGGACGCCTGAGAATCGTCCGCTCAAGAGACTTTGGACCAGGAACAGCTTTGCTCAAGGCAAAGCAGGTGGGCAAGGTGAAAAATAAAACAGATGTTCCATTCTATGAATGTATATATATATATAATATATATATACATATGTATATAGGAATGCTGTTATTTTAATACAAATCTGGTGCATCATGTACACTAGTTGATTGCGTTGATGTTTTTACATGAGCATCACGTTGCTTCTCAACCAACCGTGATCTCCTCCCTCAGCCTGCCCCAAGCCAGGTGATTCACAACCGCAAGACCTGGTTTTTGGCGGTGGATGACGACCATTTCTACCACCAGGACTGGGTCCATCTCTGGGAAACATTGGGAAGCTTTTCACTGCATACCTCAGTTTGAAACAGAAACCCGAATATGTTTGCCTATAGTTCGTGAATCCCACGAAAAACATTGAAAAATCCTCAACATTTTCAGACCCCAGGAGCTCACTTTTCCAGGAGCTCCTCACCAACCTCCTGCGCTTCGCTGCCGGAACGCCCGGCGCGGCCGTGGGGTCGCACGGCTGGCTGGCACTGCGAGGGGAGGATGCCCCGGGGGCCAGGGAGGCAGTGGGGCCTTCGCTGGCGCGGAATCTGAGAAGAGAGGAGGTGGGGAAAGCCACTGAGGAGGGAAAAAAAAGTGCAAAATATGCGGATTTCAAAGAATTTAGTTAGGATAGTTTAGGCAATGAGGAAAGCACGTATAACTACAATGAACTACAACTAATGTGGGTGGAGCACCAAAATGATCAAAACATAGGCTGAAACATTATTTTATGTTCATTGATGTGGTAGATGATGTGGTAGAACATGGTAGAACTGCCGGATATAAAAATAATTGAAAATAAACGAATTTAAAGATATGTCACATATGACATGGATTGACATGGGTATTTAAATCAATGTGCCAGCAAAAGTGGCTTAAAAGACAAGGGGAACCAATAAACATTGGAATTGCCCAGCCCATAGTTGGGGACCACCATTGTGGTTTTAAACAGTTTTCAGACTTTACATCCCTGGACTTTTTTGGAAGAAGCTGATCCCGATTGACTCATTGCTTCCGTTGCCAACAGCAACCAGAGGTGGTCGGAGGGCCAATCCTTTGTCACTTTCTGGGGCTTCTGGTGCAACGTGCGATGTTGGAAGGGTTGGAGGCTCCAGCGCGGGGATCTCCTTGCAGCGAGCACAACGACATTTGGCTCTCGGCCCACCTGGCGAAGTTTCGCCTCCGCCGCGCCATGATTTCGGACCCCTTGGGGGCCAAGGACTTGGCCACGCATCGGAAGCGCGGGAGCTCCCTGTCCCGACGCCGGCGGCGAAAACCGGAGAACCTCTGTTTGAAAGACTTGTGGGAGAAGTATGGCGATGAACTTTGGATGCCTGGATTTGCTGATGATTGTATCATATTGTTTTAGTTTTTGTTTTCCCAATTGTATGCAGGTAATCCACCGACCAGGGGAATCTAGTGGAAATGTATATGTATATGTATGTAATATATGTAATGTATATATATATATATACATGTATATATTATATAGACCTATATTTCTTCTATAATACTTATTGGATATCAATATCTTTGATAATATCTGTTAATATCAAAAATGAAGCAACTTCAAGGATGCCAGTTCCTCGTGTTGCCGTGTGCACCATCGAAGCCATGGATCTGTTCGAGCAACTTTCGAAGACCGGACAGGTCTTCCATGCGGCCTACAGCTGCAAGGATCATCCAAAGCCTGGAGCCAGGCGAGTCCGACATGTTATGATTTGGTGGGTGAGAGAAGTCATGCAGTTCCATCCTTTTGATATTCTTTGATATCCTTTATATCCACATACATCCACCATTTTTTTGGTTAATAGATGTTATTAATGGATAGTCGACCAACTCATATAGTCACACAATACAATACTTGCAAATCAATAAGAAAAACCCAGTAGAGTCAGTAGAGCTATTGCTGTAACATCATCTAATACGCTGCAATGGTTTGTAGTGTAAGTTATAGGTCCATTTCTGTGTTGGTTTCCATCCCCCCCAGGGCACCTAGCGCGCCCCTTTGCGCGACAACACGTCGCCAGGCAGGTCTGGTGTGGGCAGCCTCCGGACGAGCACGGCCTGCTGAGGGAAGTGCTGCTTGAGGAGCGCGAGGCCAGTCATAGCCATGTCACAAGGAATCCAACCCAAAACCTGATCCCTTCCCAGCCCCAAAGATAGATGGTTACTAAGCCCTGAAAAAAAGTGGGTGTCACTTGTTGATAAAGCCCTAGCATAGAGTATTTAATTGGTAAATTTTCTTGGTGTGATACCCTTGCAATTTCGTGGTTGTTGGTTGTTGGTAAGTCCGTGATAAAGTCTAACTTTTCTTGGGGGTCACCTGATTGGGGATTTGCCGCAAGGCCTCCACAATCCTGGTGATGCCACCAGAGACCTTCAACAGTTCCAAGAGGGCTGCAATCCGCGCAGCTGTGCTGGAAAAATTCAGTGGCCACGAATGGGAGGTGGATGTCCTTCCCTTGGATCCAGGGAAAGCCATGGAAAATTTTCAAGAAGCACACGTACTGACTGGCGAAAATCAGCCTTGCGTCTAAAATCCAATCCATTGAGTCCTGGCGTGGACTTGAACTATCTCAGGTGAAGAAGCAAGGGAACGTCGACTACAAGAAATGTACAACAACAATAGACCGTAGCTGATGAAGTTGAAGGTTATCAGCTATCACCCCAAAAAATGACAATGGAGTAGAATGGCACCTCACCTATTCAGGGGTTTACAACTACAAAATTTTTGAAAAGATATGTAAGCATCCTTGAAGCAGCAGGTGTTTCAACGGGGATCTCATGCAGTACTGTTGTCCATATAGCAGGCAGGCGGCAAACACCAAACCATCCCATTCTCGAGGGTACCCAGTGTCTGGACTCATAGGAGGTTCCACAATGGGTTTGTTTGTGCTTGCGGCACCCTATTCCATCCGCCGGTTCATCATCATATTCCCGAAGTGGCCATAAATGGGGGTTCTACTATAATTACCCAAATACCTCCACGTGTGGGTTTTTTGGGGTGGCCTGGGTATATATACATCGCCCCGACAGTTCGGCACTATTCATCAATCTTCTTATTATATGAGGTGGAAATACCACTGATCCCTTTTCACCAACACATCTAACACTAGAAACACCGCATGAACCATGATTGAGTAGGGGATTTACACTGATTTACACTTTTTTGGAACCATTTAGGGTGTGTTATATTCCAAGGTTGTTCGCGCACTTCTAACCTGCCTTGAAGTGGCCGATGACTCGCTGAGCTTCTGTGAGAGAGATGGCTGGCGAGCGGTGAGCGTAGCAGCAGCTTGGTAGGGTGGGTGATGGGTTGGTTGGTGGTTTAAGCGTCCAAAATATGGATTTAATGAATGATATCTATGGAATCATGGGGTGTCGTTGACATTCATGGATATCATGGGATACATCCAGCAACTTCAATAGGATCTTTCAAGGTATTTTTGTGCATGGGCGCGTCATATGTGCTGGCGGATGTAGCAGCACCATTTTCCCAAGGCACTGGCCTGCTTCAACAGCAACTTGGAAGCATTGTGCCCCATATAGTTGTGATGAAAGTTCTTGCTTAGCTGCTATGAAAACACGTTTGCAGCGACTTGGACCATCTTGGGCCCTTGTCATCACAATGTTTTGGTGTACTGTAAGTCCAGTACCTTAGTATGCTACATATTTCATATTTCATGTAATGATATGATATGTAATGATCAACTACATGTCATTTTCATTTTGAGCAAGTCACTCCTTTGTTTTGCAAGGCGAAGACGAGGGGCTGAACAGGATCTATGGTTGCTCTGGGAGGCCCAACCCGTGGAAGTCCAACGGGACTGGATGGCAAAGACCACCGTTGCGTGTCGAAAAATGGCTGTCGCACGGTGTGCTGGGCATGCCTTTTGTTTGCACCAAAGGCAGGTAGTGATCAAGAACAAAAACCTGATTGGTGCTTGGACGTATTTGCTGGTTTCCAATCTCTCTCTCTCTCTCTCTATAATAGATCTCTTTATATAATAGATAAATAATTAGTGGAGATTGTCGGGATGATAACCTTCATGTGTCTTTCTTTTGGTTGGAAACCCTCAGCTCCCAGGGGTTATGAAAATGTACCGAGGCCGGGCCCGGAGATTTGCCGTTTGCTGGTGGAACGCAGGGCCGAGGCGCCAGACAGGAAGCAGATTGGATGCGAGGAGCCGTTGATGTGGGCGATGTTGGTCATTCTTTGGTATAAAAACCATCTAATTGGCATAAGTATAAACCATTCATTTTGATTAATTTGTGATATTTTTTGGGTGCTCTGATTTTGACTCATACCCAATGTGCCAGGTGGGCGCACTGAATCGAAAAGGGCAGTCTGCCACTCAGATGATCTCAGATAAAGGTTGGTTGGCAAAAAAGTTCAAACTCCCAAATCGCGCAGTTGATTCTATCATGGCTTATTATCATCATTTTCCACTTTGACAATGGTCAATTTTGGCCATGTTCCAGTTTGAAACGCAACCCAGATCTGGGTTGGGTGAAGGTTTCTCTCTGCCTCCAACCCCTACATAGAGACCATAGAGACAGTCCGCAGCATCACTGGCCACCCGGAGGAGTGCATTACACCTAGCTGGTCGTGCCGGCTTTCATGAGGCCATGTGAGAAACCCTCAGCGGATGAAAGGTGAGAAGTAGATGTAGCCCCTTTGTATCCTTCTGTTTGACCGGTCTCAATGATGTGATAGCACAGATATCAACGAAGCTACATCACCTCTCTACACTTGAAACTGCTCTACACCTGAGCAGGTCTTAAATTGGCTTTCAGCGCGAGCTGGGAGGCAGTCAAGTCCTTAGCCATTGAAACGGACCAATCTTCCAATCCTTCTCTTTTGAGGCCTTCTGCTTACTCCGTGCTGTCATAATCTGCCGTCGATTTTCTTGGGATAGTTGCGGTCCCAATTTTTTGGACACAAAAAAACCAAGCCATCAACATATGGAACATGGATCAAACCATCTGACAACGCTTCAATTTATACGCACTCCGTTCGTCCAATGAGGATCGTGGACCTGCTGGACCACCATGGGAACACTGCGCAGATGTATGGTCAGCAGGCGAGGTCACCCCAAGGGAAGGTACCAATCGCTGCGAAGGCCGCCTGAGGCGAAATTTCTGGGGACAAGCGAGAAAGGAAGCGGCACAAACTTAGAGAAATTTACTCTTTGCCAACATTTCCGCAAAATGATCCAAATATACATTTTTGCATAAATATAAATAAATAAGTAAATATAGATTATAAACATATATAAATACAGTACACATACACATGTGATAATCATCTTTCCAACCGTTGAAGTGCCAGGCTCTGGCAGCGAGCATGGGGCGAGGGTGCGGCACTGAGACAGAGTGCAGCCTTCAGGATGGCTGGCTGGAAAACCATCAATTTTCCGGGGGAATTGGGGATTTCAGCTATAAAACGAGCATTTCTATGAGTAAAATATAGCACACTCATGTTTGTAACTGCTGTAGAAACTTGTCTTTGAATGGGGGGAAGCTAGTTTCAAAGGAAATCTGAATTTGTTGGCATTGAGATAGCACTCCAAAAACCAAGGCGAAACGATGGCACCTTGGCATCTCAGGCCCGTGCGGATGCTGCGTGATCCGATTTTCCAGCCGTCACCTTTGCAAGGGCATTTTTGCATGTTAAAGCTAGATCCTTTCAGCAATAACTTGGGTTTATAGTAGAGATCTCTATATATAGTTATTAAAACTGGGTTATAAACCAACTTTTGAGCCACACCCTTGAGATGTCACAGATTCGTGCCTTTCACACTGCGACTTGTTGGCTCAGACGGCCGTCTCGTGTATCGAAAAGCTGACGCGGTTGGGTCGTTCCGTCCAAACGCATGGCGGGGGCTCAAACGTCCGAAGTCGATGTGGTCCTGAAGCAATTTCTCACCGACTTTCCGACGGTGATCGGCTGCTTGGTGGTGTCAGCCATGGGGATTTGACATGATTCAACCATATTCAACCATCTAAAAGATTTGCTGGGGATATAATGGGTCTATAATGACTTGTAATGCGGAGATAACCAATGATAATTCTGGCTGGTGGTTTCAGAGCTTCTTTATTGTTTTTGCAGCCACTCGGATGATGATCCCCAATGACTGCTGAGGCTTTGTTGTGATCAACTCTGATGGGATCCCTACGAAGTGGCATGAGAGCATGCCCTATGAAAGGCCAGGGAAGTGCCATGGGATCTGTGGGAAAATCCCCAGGGGCCCGGGAAGATCTCCTGATTGAAAAGTGTAACACAGGCATGGATTCACCATCAGAAATGCTGCACACACGGGTTTGCCAGCCATTCGTGCCAAACCAATCAGCTGTCTTCAAGGGCAGTCACCTATGCTGCGCTGATGTCCGCCAGGTCCTCAGAAGTGTATAGCAAGGTATCACGATTTCTGAGCCCCCCCGAACGTCATTGAAACTACCCTCTGGTAAACTAACATAGCTATGGAAAATCACAATTTTTACTGGGAAAATCCACTGTAAATGGCCATGTTCAATAGCTATGTTAGTTTACCAGAGGGTATCACTATTGACATTTTCTTTTGACCCCCCATAGGCAATAAACTCGGTGGTTATAAATTCTGGTTGACATGATCAAGAATGGATTTTGCCATGCCTGTAGCGATGGGGGTGTGAGCAGCTGCAAAAAAAAACCCAAGGAACAGCCTCAACAGTGCGTGCTTACTGGAGGGTATGACCCATGAAATATGCCACATCATTGAACAGTTGTTAAATTACCATATACCACATATATATATACTATATGTGTATATGTATATATATAATGTAACTAAGCATCATGAATGATCATGAACCATTGTTAACCATGATGAACCATTGATCATCATTGATAGTTCCAAGGACTTCGTTGCGCACTGCAAGAAGTGCTTGGGCAAACTTCTCACAGGGCCCGCCGAGAGCGAATTGGCCAACGTGCCAAGGAAGCAATGATGGGAGCGCAAAGGGAAGAAATCGGAATGTCAGATGTAGAAATGTATGAATTATAGGTTCTTTCACAAAATGTAGGACTGAGTTAGACGTAGTTGTGCATCTCATCCTAATAATGTAATTTATATATATATAATTTCTATGATGTAATTTTAGGATGAGTTTGTTGAATGGTCAGTTGATGGATGTTTCAATAGTTCTTGATTGCCCGTCTTGTAGATAACCAGACAGTCAGGGTCTCATATGCCCATTTGCCAGTGGGCTGGAAAACTGGCGTTACCATCTGGGAATTTTGACCAGAACCATGGCTTACCACCTGGGAGATTCTGCCGATTTTGCGTTTCTGAGGTGCGCATTCGGACCAAGGAGGGCACTGAGGTAATTTGTGTCACCCAGACCGAGTACATTTTGGTGGTCATACAGAATTGCACCTCAGTAGCACTATGTACTGTAGCAGTGCATTGCGATGCGGCTGGTGCCTAGGGATGCAGCAAATTGGCCTTTGGACAACATCATGTTCCATTACTTTGAATCCCCGAAGAGTTTCATCACAACTCTCATGGTTTTCATGCCAAAAAACCCAGAGTGTTGGAAAAGGCAACTTGAATTATATCCAACATCTTCAAAAATCCATTGGAACTGAACTTCCCTCAGCCCAGCCGCCAGGCACCGGAAAGCCATGGACCACCGAAGAGGAAGGAACGGCCACAGCTGGGGGTGAAGGGAGCTAAGTCACTCAGCTCCGAGGGGATTCCCCGCTGGGTACACTGACATAGGCTATGGAAAATCAGAATTTTGAAGAGGCAAAGCAGTTATAAATGGTGAATGTTCTCTAGCTATGTTAAATTACCAGGGGGTATTTCATGTTATTTCCCCCAATGTGGGGGTGTCCATACATTCTGATACCCAAATGGCTGGATGGTTTACAATGGAAAACCGTATCAAAATTGATGATTTGGGGGTACCCCCATTTCAGGAAACCTCCATGTGGGAACCCACTGCCATCAACAACTACTGGGCTGCGATGATCCTCCCAGTACCCGGGTGCTGGGGGTAGAAGCCCAACCATGATCGGGGATGTATCAACAAATCAACTAGGTAGGGGATGGTATGGGTTTGTCCAGAAATGATGTATATGGCATAAAATTGGCGAAACTTATGATACACCACATCAATTTTGGGGGTAATTCCATATCTATTTTGGATTATTTTGGGACACCTGCAGTCCTGGACGCCTGCAGTCCATTGAATGTCTTGCTGTCCCCTGAGTTGGCATCCTGCAGTTATCAAGGTTGAACCTTCGACTGCCCTGAAGCATCTGACATTCACTTCCCAGGCAATCCTTGCAAAGGCAAGCTTTGTTTGGACATGCTGCGCACCACATCTGCATCCTTTTTTCTGCCAATCCAACATTCTTCTCGTGAAGCTTTCGTGCAAACTGATATGCAGAATTTATCTTCTCTGCAGAGCTTGTGAATGTTTGTGGTGTGCAGATTGCATCTTGGCTAATCCCATCCCCCCCAAGAATCAACGCTCCCAAGAATGGGACGACCATGGACAAAAACAGATCGACCGCACCCAGCTTTCTGGTGGCTGTTCATTGTTCTTCATTGTTCTGGGGGAGGGATTGTGTATGTGCTGAACCCAAGTCTCACCCAGATGTCCTTTCCGACCCGGCCAGAGATGACTGGCTCGACGCAGCGGCGAGCGGGATGGAAAAGATTGGAGGTTTGATGCTTCAACTGCTTAAACAGAAACATGTTTAAACCAGAAAGACATGGAACAGGAACTGGGGGGAAAAGAAGATGATACAGCCCAGAACTGGGGAGAAGTGGTTTAGAGAAATGTCAAGTTCGTATTAATCACCCCCCCCAGAAGGTCTAGATCCAGGAGAAGGTTGTACCCCCGAAATAATGACAAGAAAACCAGAAATGGGATTTCAATTGGAACCAATTTACTTTCAATTGATTCCCTTTTAAATCTAAAAGGAGAAGCAAGGATTTCAATTGAAATCAATTTAGGTTCAATTGAAATCAGTTTCCTATCAATTGATATTCCTTTTAAATCTGTCATTGCACAAATCGAGAAGTGTGTGCATAGCTGTGCATGACCCCTGCGCAAGGATGACATAAGACTGGCCGACCGTACAGGCCTTTTGAGTGCTCAAGGAAAAGTTTTGCCCCCTGCTCGCGCCGCTCCACTGACAGGTTATGAGCCCAACTGGCTCTAGGGCAATGGCGGCTTCGAGGGCGAGATCGGTGCCTTTAGCTGCTGAGCCTGGCAATCCCTTTTGGTCTGAACGAGCTCTACAGGAACATGCACTGAGGGCGATGAGACCGATAGAT
>BGPT01000201.1:197941-209957 GCA_003297045.1 Symbiodinium sp. clade C Y103
GTGGTGGAGGGGCTATCATGGGTCTACTCAAAGTTCAAGTCACTCCACATTCCAATTCAACGACTACATGCAGATCGTGCCCGAGAGTTTGTCAGCAAGGAAGTCAAAAAGTGGGTACAGGCCCGAGATCTGCATCAAACCTTTACAGAAGGTGACTCAGGTGAGGCAAATGGTCGTGCCGAAAGAGAAGTAGGCATCGCCAAAGCCCTCACAAGNCGAGATCTGCATCAAACCTTTACAGAAGGTGACTCAGGTGAGGCAAATGGTCGTGCCGAAAGAGAAGTAGGCATCGCCAAAGCCCTCACAAGAGCTCAACTGGTGGCTTCAGGAGAAGATCGGACCTTGTGGCCTCTTGCACTTCGCCACGCTTCTGAGCTTCGCCTTCGACAACAGCTACTGCGACTGGGAGTGCCAACACCTGCACTCATCCCCTTTGGCACCATGGGCTATGCCAAGAGAAAGAGGTGGGAGAGGGGAGAGAAGGGAGAAACTGGCCTGCTGGCCCCTATGAGGAGAGGAAAAATCATGGGTCCGGCTTCATCAATGTCTTTGACTTCCAAGGGCTACTATGTGCGACTGGAGGACACTGGCAACTACATCTTCTCCACGGCAGTGATTGTGCCGAAGCCCAAGTCTGCAGAGGCCTTTCAACAAGTTCAAGATGAGGTTCAAAATCCACAGCAAGGCGCATGTCCAGAGTTGGATGCGATTGAGGCTGAAATGTTCCCATCAGATCAGCCTCCACAACAAGCCCTTCAAATCGATCTATGTGATCAACCGGATGCAGAACAACCTCAACAACAACTAGATGCACTTCAACCTGATGATGCCGAATACTCTCCATCAGAAATGGGGGAGCCGGAGAAGGAGATTTTTTCCGTACCGGTCATGGCCGAGCTTGGTGAGGAGTTCCACAGACCTCATCCGGATGAAGCTCCAGCCGAAAATCAACGACGGCGTCTTCGGGGAAAGCAATCAGTGCCTACTAGACTTCAGGTTTTGAATCTAGCAGGGGGGGAGTGCAATGGAGGAGGGAGAAAAGGTGGTGGTGAAAAACAATTTGAATGTCAAGGATGTGGCCTTCAACAGTGCTACCACTGCCCACATCAAGCTCATGTACAAGGAGCCCTCCGCAAGTGCACTTTCTGTGAAGAGGTGCAAGAAGTTGAGGACGCAGAGGTTGAGGAGATTGAGGAGAGTGAGGCTGAGGAAGAAGAGTGGGGGGAGCTGATGGTCCAACAACACTGGGCTATGAGCAAGCTGATCGGACAAGAGATGGCCCTCATAGATGGCACGGATGAAGATCAGCAGATCTGGATGAAGACCCTGACCAAAGTTCATGAGGAGCGGATGGAGCTTGAGGACGAGATCTTGGAGAAGAAGCAAGAGGAGGTTCTCCAGGGCTACACCGTCTCCAACCAAGAGGTCAGGAACAATTGGGATGAATGGAAAGATCCCATTGACAAGGAGCTGACAACCCTGCTTGGAAATGGGGCAATTTCACCAATCACCAAGGAGCAACGTGATGAGTTGGTTCAACAATATGGAACCAAGATGGAATGCATCCCATCAAAAATCGTTGCAGTTGTGAAAGCAGGTGGAAAGCGAAAAGCAAGGTTGGTAGCTTGTGGAAACTATGCCACAACAGACCACATCACGGCGGAGGAGAAGACAGCATCAGGANTGGAAAGCGAAAAGCAAGGTTGGTAGCTTGTGGAAACTATGCCACAACAGACCACATCACGGCGGAGGAGAAGACAGCATCAGGAACCGATGTTGTGGCTTTGAGGATGATGTTGCGGGTGGCCGCCCATCGAGGTTGGGATGTTGGGTCACTGGATATCAAAGGAGCATTCTTGCTCGCCCCTCGCAGAAAGAGGGATGTCACGGTCCTCAAGCCCNGTCACTGGATATCAAAGGAGCATTCTTGCTCGCCCCTCGCAGAAAGAGGGATGTCACGGTCCTCAAGCCCCCGGCCGTGTTGCTCCAGAAGGGTGTCGTTGAACCAGACACCTTGTGGTCCGTAAACAAGGCAGTCTACGGCCTGGTCGAAAGCCCAGCTGACTGGGGTGACTATCGCGATAAGGAGCTGGAAGTGATGCGATGGAAGTTTCAAGGAAAAATTTACATGCTCCAGCTCAGCGAGGAGACCAACATGTGGTTCATCAAGGAGGTTGGAGGAGGCGATAACCCTTGTGGTTATTTGGCAACCTATGTGGATGACATGCTCATGGTCGGTCCACAACCTCTACTACGAGCTCTGATGACCACCATTGGCAACAAATGGGAATGTTCTTCACAAGAGTTTGCCGAGGCCGACAAAGATCTCCGATTTTGTGGTATGGAGATTCGGAAGACTTCCCAAGGTTTTGACGTTCACCAGTCATCCTATGTCATGGACTTGCTGGCCCGGTACGAGGTTGCCAAGTATGCCGATGTCCCTATGGGCAAGGTGGAGGATTTGGACGAGGATGAAGAGAAGAAGGTGGAGCTATCTCAACTGCGACAAGCCCAACAATTAGCAGGTGNGAAGGTCAAATCATGGGCGCCAGTGTTGAAGCCCTTGCACAAGCGATGGCCCTGGACCCCGACGTGTTGATGTACGGCGACAACAAGGCCGCAATCAGCCTAGCAGTTCTGCAAACTGGCAGCTGGAGGACTCGCCATTTGCGGGTGAGAGCGAGCAAGTTGAGAGAAGTTTTGAAGAAAGGAAGTGGGAAAGGAAGAGCCTGGCAAATCAGGCACATGGCCGGTACTTTGCTGGTCGCTGATGGCCTCACAAAAGCGTTGCAAAAGCAGGCCTTTGAGGAGTTTCTCAAGAAGCTCAAGATGTCAGCTACGGATCGCCCTGCTCTCAACAAGATAGAGAAGATCCACGACATCCCCAAGGACGCTTCTGACATGCTAAAATGCAACCACAAGAACGAGGTCTACTACAAGAAGATGATGGCACTAGCCTTAGCGGCCCTTGCACTTCTTCTTACAGGAGAACTTCAAACAGCAGCAGTCGTGCTGATCGCCCTGAAGTGCTGCAATGTGATCTATGAGGAGATGTGCAAACATGCAAAAGCTCCGCTACCAGAGGAGGTGTCAACTTCAGAAAAGAAGGAGATCGAGAAGGTCACCCAGGAGATTGAGATGAGGCTGAAAGCCTTCCATGTNGCCCCCACACAGTTAGATCCTGAGGAGCCTGCCCCTTCAACTGAAGATCCCCGGGCTAGCGATCATGTGACTTGCGGCAGAGAGGAGGAGTCTCTGACTAGCGGTTCCGTGATTGGCAGCCGGGAGGCCCCTGCACTCTCTACTGCATTCCCTGAATCAGGTGGCTATGGGGCGAAAAGTTCAAACCAACCAGGAGCGAGGAGGANCCGTGATTGGCAGCCGGGAGGCCCCTGCACTCTCTACTGCATTCCCTGAATCAGGTGGCTATGGGGCGAAAAGTTCAAACCAACCAGGAGCGAGGAGGAGAGGCCAAGTTGCTCTTCAACCTCAACAACAAGCACATCAAGAACCTCCGCAGGGATCTGGCGACTTGGAGGAAGTCATGAGGGGACTTCAACTTCTTGGACGTCATTATCCCCAAGCTGGACAAGTTCAAGGTGCTGCTCAAGTTCGAGATTCTGATCACCTTCGAGATNGGGGACTTCAACTTCTTGGACGTCATTATCCCCAAGCTGGACAAGTTCAAGGTGCTGCTCAAGTTCGAGATTCTGATCACCTTCGAGATGCTGCTCAACTTCGAGGTGATGTTCAACAACGAGGTGCTGGTCGAGCTCTACGTTCTGGTCAAGTTCGAGGTGCTGAAGGAGCCCTTCAAGCTGAAGCGCTAGCAGAGGATCCAACCCCCGACTTTGACGACAGCTTTGAGTTGGTCGATGATGATGCTCCGCTACCACAACCAGCACTTCGAGCTTTCAGGTTTTGCGGAGGAGATGACCGAGATGAGNATCTCTGACTTTGACGACAGCTTTGAGTTGGTCGATGATGATGCTCCGCTACCACAACCAGCACTTCGAGCTTTCAGGTTTTGCGGAGGAGATGACAGAGATGAGTCACCTCCAATGAACTCAGCAACAGCCCGAGGAAGCAGGCAGAGATCAACCTCAACGGAGGTAAGAGTGGGAAGACATGTCGAGCCCGACGAGAGCATGGAGACGAGTACTGGTCACTCCAGTAGCTCCACAAATACAATGGCCGACATAGATCCCCCAGAAGGACAACGAAGGATTTGGGATCCTTGGCTGGAAGAAGCGCTACGGCCTGATGAAACCTTACCAACTCCACAGGCTGTGCAAACTACAGAAACAGGAGTTCAAGTTGGGCCTTCACAGGTGTCTTGGGCGTTCNGAAGCGCTACGGCCTGATGAAACCTTACCAACTCCACAGGCTGTGCAAACTACAGAAACAGGAGTTCAAGTTGGGCCTTCACAGGTGTCTTGGGCGTTCCAGCAGGATCCAAAAGCCCCTTTGAGAAAGGCACCACCGCCACCACAAACTATATGGGCAAAGGCAGCAATTTTGGAACTGCGAGAGCTAAGGCGTGAGAATCGAATGCTGCAGGAGATCTTTGAACCAGGAGTCCTACAGCGAGATGATGTGGCGACCGTGACGGAGCTGGTTGAAGCTGCGCAAGGATGGAGGCACCATCCGAAAACTCAGCCGAACCCGACAACTGAGCCGCTGAGCGNGAGATGATGTGGCGACCGTGACGGAGCTGGTTGAAGCTGCGCAAGGATGGAGGCACCATCCGAAAACTCAGCCGAACCCGACAACTGAGCCGCTGAGCGCACTGAGGACTGAGGGAGCCGTAGGAGTGGATGCAGAGGCAACTCTGCTGAGACCCAATGAAGGTCCTGGAATTTCAGCACCACCTGTGCTGGTAGGAGCATCAGATCTACCCCATCCGTTCTCAGCATTTCCTCCAGTCAAGGCGAAACCGCCTCCGGTGGCTCTGCAGCAGCAACTTCAAAAGAAGCCTCCTCCACCGAAGCCACCCCAAGTTGTTGTTGTTCAAGCTGTTGCTGCCCCAATTGCCCCTATGAAGGCTTTCCCAAAGCAGGCCAAGCCAAAACCGCCGTATCCACCAAAAAAAATGCTGCAGAATGGCTTGGAGGATACCTTTTTCAGTAGATAGGCCTTGAGTCCTGGCGGAATTTTCAGGCAAACGCCTGAAGGGGGAGTGTCATTGCACAAATCGAGAAGTGTGTGCATAGCTGTGCATGACCCNGACCCCTGCGCAAGGATGACATAAGACTGGCCGACCGTACAGGCCTTTTGAGTGCTCAAGGAAAAGTTTTGCCCCCTGCTCGCGCCGCTCCACTGACAGAATCAATTCATCTGGCCAGTGCTTCAGCCAAGCACCGAAAAATATCAATAAGTCATTGGTTGAAAAAAAACCAACTACTTCCAGGCTGCCACATCTACCGGCCAGCCATCCTTCATCATCCACTTTATGTCATTTTTGTTGAACACACCTCCTTTTTCAGTAGCAGCAATCTACATTTTTCACTGGAAATATGCATCTGTCGGATTACAGAAAGGGTAAAAAATCACGGACATCATTCCCTCCTGAAGTTGCCACTGAAACTCATGTCAGTGGATTGGTTAATGGGAAAATTTAAACCGGAAACCCCTATATTTCGTGGGAAATTCCATGGTTTCCTTTAGATCTTCCCTTTAACCAATCCAGTGATCATGTTTTCAGTCGCCATTGAGCCTTATGAAGTCGGTGGCAACCATTACTGCCATCGTCTCTGGGTGACCCGCGCGACCACATTGGATCGAACTCCATCGCTCTGCATCTTCTTAAAGACAGCAGCCTTGGGTCCATGGGAAACACACCCAAAGTTGGGATTCATTGGAGCGATTTCAGGGGAAAACTGCAGGACCCCCCTATGTTTCATGGAAAATGATGGAAAATGTGAGGGTTTCCTGTAGATGTTCACGTCAATCAATCCAATGATTCTTGTCATGTTAGGTATTCACCATAGATTTTAAGAGTATTTTCCAATACATGTCCAGTCAGTCTCAAAGAACCAGTCATGATCCCATTTGGCCAATTTCTGGTTGATGGTAATGGTAATGTTCAAACATCCTGAAAATGCCACAACTTTACAAGGCCATAGAAAATAGTATGTAATATCAACTTGTTTGATTTCATTTATCTTCAAATGTCCCGCTACATCTAAGATGTATCAACCTGTTCACCAAGATTTTCTTTTTTAAAGTTGTGCGATTGTCCTAATCCGAACTGTCATTTCCTAGAAATAAAGGTATCAATATAAATCCTATATAAGGGTAGTTTCAATGGGAACATAGTCTATAAATAGTGGATTTTCCAACAAACCATGTTTGCTTACCAAAGGAGTTCAAAGGATATTAATACAAATGACCTACAATGATTATATAGTCGAATTACATCTAAAATCATCTAAATATCTAAGTTATCTCACAATGATTGACTAGCAAATAAATGTATACCCAAGGCTTCCTAGGACGTAATATATACGTCCTCTTGTCAACGACTGTTTTTTGCATATCAACGGATGTTTATTTTATCATGCCCCTAACCTGCCCTGGCCTCTCTCAGGCATGCTTGGGTTGGAGCTTGGCAGTGTTGGCTCTGATTGATGAAAAATTATGGGACCAAACAATGAAGCAGAATGAAACCAAAAAAGGATTGGTCATTGATGGTACTGGATACCTGTCTCGTTGGGAGATAAGTTTTAATCCTCGCTTTGGAAATCAAATATGGTATATAAATTGATTTTCAGTGAAGCGCCTCTATCGGCCATGGTGTTTCTATGCGGGCAGCTTGGGTGGCCGAATCAGTTTTGGAAGATTGGAGTCCAGGTGCCATCCCCACCGTGCCAACGCATGCCTTTGACAGTCCAATGGGTTTAACAAAAAATTACATGTCTGACCTCATCTGTTGCAACGCACTACGCTACCGCTGTGCGGCTTCACGACATTTCACAACCAGGGCTCCCTGGCAGCTCCTGACATATCCCCGCCTGAGGGTCTGATGCACGGATAAGTACTCTCCAGCAAATGAACATGGAAAACCAACGGATGCATGGATTCCCTATGGAATCTGGAATAATATAAATGGTGGCTTTCCACGTCTGGATTCATTTGCTGGAAGGTACCTTCCTGGAGAAACTAAAGCTGCTGATAAACAATGTGGATTGAACGGACTGGCCATTGGCCATTGGCATTGAGGGCAAGGACAATCTGCCATTAAAACCCATTCACAAATATCATTTGGGACTTTGGGGTCCCCACATTTGATTCGTTGTCAAGGGTGGATCCACACCATCCAACGATCCCACCATCTTGAGACCCTGCACCGCATTTACCAAGGGCTTCTGCCGGAGGCCGTTCGTGGGGGGGAGGGCTCAACATGAACCCCCAAAAGATCAGGGTCTGCAAATGGGTGTTCCTTTCAAAAACTGGCAACAAAGGTGCTTCCAGATCAAGTCTAGCACAGAACCGGCAGGAAATGTAGATAGGATCTAACGTGTACCATTGAGACATCCCATTCTATCCCCATATATCTCGATTATATCTCCCTTAAATCCCAATCATTTTGCATTATATCCACACTATACCCTGATCATATCCCCATTATGCAAAAGCCTCCCATAAGATTCTGGCTGAATCATAGTAACTAATGCACTAACCTCAATCTGGCTGAAATAAAGCAGCCATTTGTTGATGATTTGTCTCAACCATATGTATGTATTCACCATTTGATTCCGGGATAAAATGAAAATATTATATGATGTGTTCCATGATCATCCCCATTTCACATCATTTTACCATCATTTTTGTTGGTTGGCTCACCAAAATAAGATGGTGATTTACCCCAAGCGTTGCTGAACACCTATCGACCGCGGCTGGGACACTGTTGACGTGTGCGTTGATGAGGCTGGCGTAAGCTTGCACACCTCCAAGGAGATTCGGAAACCACGGTGTCAACCACCGGTTTCCATCAATCTGGCTGGGTATTTCGGATTTTGTGGATGATTTAACATTGCACGACTTTGCCAACAAAAGAGGCTGATGAGTCATGGATGTATAGTTTATGCCATTTTATGCCTATATAATATATATATATATATATCTATATAAATATGGAATCTATACTATAACCAACTAGATCCAATTCAGATTTGTCTGAAAATCCCATCGCCATCTCCAGCTGAAGGAAGCCCAAAGGACCATCCCAATTTGTGAAGTTCAAGGACTTGACCCATCCCCATTTTCGTCAGCAAGTTTCAACGTAGAAATCGGGTTTGGATGGTTTTGGCATGGTTCCAAGCATCGTTTGGCCAACATACGCATACACTTGTGCTCTTCCTACTTTGTTTCCGTCCTTGAACCAGGGTGAGCCAAAGCAAATAGCAAAGAAACTCAGCGATGCCCTATTTTCAATCCAATTTTAGGGGTGCCCTCCGGTGCTGGAAAATCACCCATTTAGAAATGATTTCCCATCAAAAACCCTCCACTTATAGGGATTTTCCAGCCAGTCAAGTTTGATTACCAGTGGTAACGGCTGCTGAGGCTCACCCCACCACTAGAGCTCCCGACTTGGTTCCAATCCCTTCGCAGAGATCTCCCCAAAAGCTTTGACCGCCTCAGGAAAACATGAAACAGGTGAACATGTCTATGGCGAAATTAAGA
This sequence comes from Symbiodinium sp. clade C Y103, assembly GCA_003297045.1. Classification (NCBI taxonomy): domain Eukaryota; class Dinophyceae; order Suessiales; family Symbiodiniaceae; genus Cladocopium; species Cladocopium sp. clade C. The sequence continues at coordinate 206,627 of BGPT01000201.1, forward strand.
TCACCGTGGCCTTCGAGATCTACGTAAGGTAGTTTTTTCATGTGCTATTTCCGCGTCTTTTCGTACATGAGTCAAATTGGCATGTGAAGTCTCACACTTCATATCGTGGCCAATCTTGGAAACCCTGCATAGCATGGAAGCTTTAGCTTGTTTGGTTGACACATCCCCATTGACAGCAAAAGATTCGTTGCTACTAATGTCCGAAACTATCCATCACCCGTTGGGTTATCCCCTGTCTTGATGCCTATATACTGTTGTAAATCCTCTAATTTGTTGGCAAATCCACCGGCCTGCCGGCGTGTCTGATTGGAGATGTTGTTCCTGTTCTGCTCTTGGCTTGTGTCTGTTCCTTTGTTCTCCTGCTGCGACTTTTTGCTTCGTCTGAATCAAGTCCACTCCCAGTCGTACTCCTACTCCTACTATTACTACTGCTCCTACTACTACTCCTGCTACTACTGCTACTACTCCTACTACTACTCCTACTACTACTCCTGCTACTACTCCTGCTGCTACTGCTACTACTCCTACTACTAATCCTACTACTCCTGCTACTCCTGCTACTCCTGCTACTCCTGCTACTCCTTCTGCTACTACTACTACTACTACTACTAATACTACTACTAGTAGCACTTCTACACCTAATCCTTCTCCTTCTTCTTCTTCTCCTTCTTTTCTTCTTCTTTTTCTTCTCCTCTTTTCTTCTCTTCTCTTCTGCTTCTCTCTCCGGCTTCCACCTAGAGTGCGCATCAAACTCCCTTGAAAAAAACCTCTGTCTGGCCAGCGGGCTTGCCGAAGGCAATTATATAGAACATTATAAAACCTCCATATTTGATAGTCAAAACTAAGCTCTAATACCCAACTGGCAGCCTCCTCTGTCCCCAACGGATTGAGCCCCTGAAAACTGGGCTCTCTCTGCATCATTCAGGCGGCGCTGGGCAGCAAAAGCGGCGACCTTCCTGCGAGGGTGACACTGTGGGGGACGTTAGTGCAAAAAGATTCAAACAGTGCTTCCAAAATGCCTCGAACATCTATATACAAACATCATGGTAGCTCATGATAATTCAGCATGGCAAACATGGTTGCAAGTCGTAACTCCGCAACCTTTTGCTTCGTCACTTTGTCCTTCTCAAAGTTCCCAGTTCTTTGTAATGTCAAGACGTACCAGAATGCACAACTAGCGACCCCCAAGCATCGGATCACACAGAATTTCCTCATGATTGTAAATGTAATCTCATCCCTCTGGTTCCAGCAGTCCGAATCATCTTCTGCAAGTCAGGACCTGCAGTCATGATCCGCACTATGCGTGGAGAAAACTTCGTTCCCAACAGCCCCCACAAATGATCCCCCAAACAACGAGGGTCTGATGGGCTCTTGAGAAGCTAGAGATGATGTGATTGATGATCGATTCAGCTTAACAACAATCACCATTGATTGGGAGGTACTTTTGGACATCTGAATGTGGCTTTCCGGTGAAAATGATAGTGGTGATATGTGGTGATGTTTTTTTTTTTTTGCTTTGGCAGTACCGAAACAATTACAAGTTGGGATTTCACAATCGCAAGTGAATCGCAAGCTTTGTTTCTTTGAAATCCATCAGCATTGTTTGCTGAGTGTTGCCTTTGAGGGAAGGACTCAGTACTTGCATTGCATCTTTATGGCAACGACTCGTGTCCGCAAACCCTGTCTAGAAAATTATAAAAACTCTCCAAACTGTCATGATGCCATGTGTAATATAAGCAGTTGCTCAAGATACAATTTGTGGTGAACAGCGAAGTACAGCCGCTGAAAAAATATGTCAAAACTTCCTACTTTCAGTAGTTTCTTTTCCCATGGCCTGTTTCCCCAGTCTTCCATTCACGTCTGAGATAGGCAACCAGGGCGAGGCTAATTACATGTCTGATCGTACCTGTACTGGAAGATTTATGATTGGTGGTTTTAACCCAGTACAGAAATCAGAATTGGCGATTTTGGTGACTCCGGCTTCATTTTGTTGTACGTCACTGACATGTCAAGTAGGATCGGGATCATCATGCCGGATAGGCAAGATGGAAAATATAATATAAACCGTATTACTTTCCGGTAATCAAACGTGGCGATTGAAAATCCCGCTTATTGAAATTGTTTTCGAATTGAACTAAAACCTTTGCTTGTGGAGAGTTTTCCAGCCACGTTTGACTACCAGAGGGATACGGTTTGTTTGTGTGCCCAGAGTTGCCAACCCTGGAGCCTTCCGATTTTGCGGGCGAACCATCTCCCACGGAGGAACCGTTCGGCTCTTCATCCTGCCGACATGTCACAAATCTGGCCTTTTCAATGCTTAGTTCATGGCTACCCTATGGTAAACTAACATAGCTACTGAAAATCACCATTTTTATTGGGAACATCCACTATAAATCACCATGTTCAATAGCTATGTTAGTTTACCAAAGGGTAATCTTTAGCTCTCCGGCTTTTCGTAGTGCGAATGCCATAGAATTCATGTGTCATACCAGCGGAAACAGGAACAAACAGTTGCAGCACCCAGCCACCCAAAAACAAGACACATAGGACGATGGCTAGGCCTAGGTATGTCTTTCAAAACCCAGCTATAATGTATCATATACATAATTATATATATATATATATGTATATCCCTGGTTCAAAAACAATTACAACCACAGGTCAACTCATATCCAATATCTTCAAATCATTGGCCCTTTGAAGCCCCATGGTTACCAGACCAAGGTTAACCCTGAAAATGAGTTTCCCAAGAGAAGACTGCCAATTTTGTATGATTTAGGGGTCCCCAATTCTAGGACACCCTCATAACACCATCTTTCATAATTACATACGATACATAACAAACAAATTCCAAAATGCACCTCAAATACCCAAATAAATCCCAAAGAATCTAAATATTCCATGTTCACATATATACAACAATTATGCAGTTATAGAGTTCTCCACATATAAATCCCGCATCCCAAAGCAACAACTAAATCCCTTCAGAGTTTCCCCGCAGATTCCGAAAAGCCACGGGACTCCATCGGCTCTACCGCCAGGCTCGCCTGGCGGCTGTTCTCGTTGGCTCTTTTCGCCCGGAGGCGCTGGAGGCGCAAACAATTCTGCGGAACATGTGCGTTGTTATCTTCTATGTTTCCCAAAGAAGAAGAGTTGCGATGTGCTGACGACCAAATGTGATGATTTGACGAGATTTGCCAACAACGTTTGAGAGTAACTTTAGCAAATTGGATTTTAGTCGAAGGAAGTTTAGAAGTGAAACTTCCGACAATATGGACAGTTGAAAAGCAGAGGTGAGAAAAGTCAGAAGTGAGAAGATCAGAGATGAGAA